>DF240804.1:73279-100669 GCA_000507305.1 Breviolum minutum Mf 1.05b.01
CAACAACAACAACAACAACAACAACAACAACAACAACAACAACAACAACAACAACAACAACAACAACAACAACAACAACAACAACAACAACAACAACAACAACAACAACAACATCAACAACAACAACAACAACAACAACAAGTGAACTCATGTTCATTGACTATATTTGTTTGGTTCAGTTTGGCCATACTCATCATCATGAGTATCATAGTCATCATCATGATCACCAGGACCAAACTCAGCATCATCATCAATAATAATACCTATCAAGACCATCAGACTCATCATCATCATTCATCCTCATCATCATCATCATCATCATTATCATCATCATCATCATCATCATTCATCACAAGCCCCCTGCATATTAAGGCCAAGAATCCCCTTTTCTGCATAATACTTGATCTTCTCTGATGGATCATCTTCTGGTGCAAGATCCCTTAGCCAGACATCATGAGAGCAGCATGTCAAGGAAAAGGTCTTGGGGTTGGTTCAAAATTTTGCTGGATCAAGGTCATTCAAAACAATCACCAATGGCTGGGTGCATGAAAGTGTGGGAAACACACTTCTACTTTGACTTAGCAAAGCCAAGTAACTTTGGTTTCTGCTTGTCCTTCTTGGCAAACATTTGGTACCAACCCAATTGAGCTGCATAAGCTTCTATGTTGCTCAGGTCTTCCTAGGGCAGGGCCAAGTCAAGTTATTATCTTGGGGATTACTGTGTGTGAGCTGAGCACCAATGAGTGGTAGGGTGAAACTACATGTTCCATCAACACTACTTGATTGACTGAAGATGAATGAATGACTCATGAATGAATGCCTGCTTGTGCAATCCTGGAAATGCAGCCAGAGCTCCAAAACACCATCTGCTCCTGCACCAGCTGTGGCAGATCTCTTTCTCTGCCTTTCTGCGCACTCTTTGACTCTCTCCTGCCTCAACCAAGTCAGGTCAAAAGGTTGGTGGAATGAATGGCTGGAAAGAGCCTATCAGCTTTAGTTACCAAAGTGAAACCTGGAATGGTAGCCCAATGAAGTATTTGAATTGCAATGTGGTCAATGAAATTGCAATGATCAAAGGCCCAAGCTCTCCATCAATGAAGTTGAAACCAATGTCAACATAACAAACTCACATAACTGAACATGAATGAATGCCCATTCAATCAACCCATTGAATTCTGAAGGAATAGTAAAGCCAAGTAGCAGGCCCTGCTTCTTGTCACAGATAAGGTTTTTGACATGGACTTTGGGACTTAATCCTGTCACTACAAAGTACAGCATCTCAAGCTGCACTTCAGACAGTGCAGACAGTGAGCCTCAGAGCATTGAATGTTGAACAATGACATGATCTCACATTAAGCTACAAGATGCTTGCCCATGAAAGTTGGCCCCATGAATCATCATTCAAGAGCCCTGAGAATGACTGACTCAATGATGGGTTCTATCAGAAACCACTCTTTTGAAGTTTGAATCAACTAAAACCTCCCTGGACAAAGCCTCTACTCATTTGCATGGTACATATTCCACAAGATACTGCTACACATTGGCATACTCACATCATGCACACATGTGGAACTACCATGCAATTGTTAGGGGAATGTTGCTTGGTAAACCATCATATGTCATACCAAGTAAGCCAAGAAGCTAGGATTGAATTTGTCACTGTCAACCTCCATGAGGTGCTTGATTTTGGCCATCCTACTCACACAATTCTTCCTTTGTGCCACTTTGCTGCCAGAGTCCAACACCTCTGGACCAAGACTGATCCAGTGCCTTAGTTTTAGAAAGGGAGCACAGGGCAGGAATTGAAAAGCATAACATGCAAGATTTTACAAGATATATGATATAGTTGATATAATATATAAAAGATTATGTTGGGCTCAGGCAGTCAATCCCACAATCCTTTTCCAACTACTACACCTGTGAATGCAGCCACCACCCCATGTTAGGTTTCATGGTGTCTGTCTTACCTGATACTTAAGGACTTGCATGCCAGGATACCTAGGTAAGGCACTGCACTCAGAGTCAGAAGAGCCACCACCATCTTCTGATTTTTTCCTTTTCTTTTTCTTCTCAGCCTTCTGTTGTTTCTTGTCTTTCTTGTGTTTCTTCTGCTCCTTTTTTTTCTTTGTCTTCTTAGAGCTGGCTGCTGCTTTACCACGATTGCTCTTCCTTAATTGCAAACATCTGGATGGAAGCTGTGTGAAAGTCACCCATGTTCCAACTGTTGGAAGAAGCAAAACCATTGTCATGCCTTTCAACCATTTTATTCCTTCAGCTTGTTCATTCTTACTACATAAACCTTTTCTGATTGATCATGTCCTACTGAGGTACTGATTCAAAATCAAGAAGGTAGACAAATAGACTGATAAGATGGACATATACTCTTGAATGGGTCTAAGAAAAGGCCAAGATACTTGTCATCATCATCAGAGGCACCACTGTAGCTGCTGGAGTTCTCATCATCATCATCACTCTCTTCAGGAAAGGGCCCCCCTCCACCCCTGAAGATTGGCTTTACCCAGGGTGGGTATTGGTAGCCACCAACTTGAAAATCTGGTGGGAGGTGCCTTGCCCAGGCACCTTTCCTCTTTCTTGAAGGCATGATGGCAGCTAGAGTTCCAATGTTCAAAAGGAAAAAAGTAAGTTGCACCTTTACTTAAGTAGTTATGGTTTGTGAACTATCACTTGAGTTCTGACAGTCTGAGTGTTTGAATTTTGACTCAGCTATTGCATGAACATCATGGTGCAGACATGGCCTGGTGGCCAGTCAGGGAAGCCAGAGTGGCTGCATGGAGTCAGAATGAGGTCCAAACTCAGCAATGTGTGAACCAACAAAGTTGTAAAACAGGCATCTAGACCAAGATGGAAAAAGTCAGAAATATTCAGATCATTTTTACACTGAAAACAACCCCCATTGAAGCAACCCCTGAAGTTATGGTAAGAAATAAGATTGTAAAATGAGTCATGGCAGGTCATCCTCAGTCATCCTCAACGATTAATTCATAGTTTGTGATGGTTGAAAAACTTCAAAAGGAGGTCGACTGGGAATAGCAGTGAAATTTTATCCGAATATTGTCATTTAGAGAATAATTATAAGACTTTAAATAACCTCCACACCATCACAACAACAACAACAACAACAACAACAACAACAACAACAACAACAACAACAACAACATCAACATCAACATCAACATCAACATCAACATCAACATCAACATCAACATCATCTCAACAACTGCTGGATTTGTTTCCTCATTTTCCAAAATCCAAGATACATCGAAGCACACTTTATCACCTCTCAGGAGCAACTTCCCATCCGCAACGTCCGAACGGTGCACGTAGACATCACTCTGGCGCCGCCTGATGAAACCATAGCCATCCACCGAATTGAAGAACTTCACCACCCCGCGATGGCTCATGGCGTTTTTAACAGCGGAGGCGTGGGAACCCCAAAAAAAGCGTTGGTAAAAAAAAGCGGATCCACTTCCCAACAGCTTGATGGAGATGGTGTTTCGCTTTTATTGGGGGAGGGGGGAAGGGCAAAAAAGAGATTCACTCTCTTGAGATCATGTATCAAAACGAAAGTAAAATTCATCGAAAGACTTGGATATGCTGAGAGTAAGAACAATTTTTGAAATTATTGCTTTGTGATTTGATATGATTGACAAGTTCCAGATTTGTTGACCCCAAGTTCTTGTATCAACTGTGGAAATGCAACTAAATCTCCTGGTCTAAGTGTTTATTCTCAGCTTCCACTGATTTGATCTAGAAGCTTCGGAAATTGAACATGCCAAGTCATCACAAAGTCACAACATCTTCGTTCCGAACGTTTCTTGAAGTCGATTGAATTTGTGATCCCTCTTCATCCTGGGAATCATGGTTTTTCCCTTTTCGGGAGGACGCCAGTAGGATAGGTCAGATGAGCCTATCTGGCTCTCCTCCAACATTCAAATAATCCATGACTCATCTTCCAATCTTCCAGATTTCATCGCCTCTTGGCACTCCCTGGGTCCAGTAATGCTGCGCGCATAGGCTGCGGGAGCTGCCTCCAAACGTCTGCCAAACAAGGCTGTTTGAGGGGGGGTTCTATGATAGCTTTCAGGAATGTCTATTAATATGGATATCTTTATATGTAAGATTAGGTGTACGTAAGACTCCAGTAGCCTAGTGTTGTTTTCGGTGGTTCCATGCTCCACCTTTTTCTTGCAAGCAGGCTTTCTTCAGAAAAATCCCTGTTTGAATGCATAGCGTCTAAATTCTTCAAAGGACCTGTGAAGGATGGCTACATTCAACAAGAATGGAAGACAGCGGTGAAAAAATCCTGCTAGGCCTTACAGTTTTATGTGACGAGGTTGATTTCAATAAGCAGCTGAAACAGAAAGTTCGCAGACCTTCAAGGTGGAGGTGGGTCCAGTCAGAAGGCAACCACCATCAGGCCAGTAGGTGAAATGTGTGCAACCTGAGAACATCGGTATAGAAATGATTGATCATGATTGATCATGATGGATCATCGTTGGTAGGGTTCACATTATAGACTTGTGATTGGAGAACTCAAAGATTGGAAGCTTCTTTCGATTGGAGAACTCAAAGATTGGAAGTTTCTTTCTTCTCGGCCAATAAAAAGCCATGAAGAATTGATCGCAAAGAGAGGGTGTTCGCTTGGAATTGGTTGCTTGGTCCAACGTTAGAATGTTCTTCTATGTCCTTTTATGGTTCAGTGGGAAGAGATGATGGGATATGATGGATTTGTGGGTAAGTGAAAAATGATTCATCCAAACAGCAGCCTCGACAGGTTTCAAGGTACTCATTTTCCCTCGTGTTTCCTATGTTTTCTCTCATCTGACACAAGCTTTCTCATCAAAATGTTGTCCAAGTGACCAATGCTGATAGCGCATTCGCCCTGATTTAGGACCGCTGGAAGGTGGATGTTTTTTTTGCATTGATGGTGATACCAATCCAATAGGTGGGTTGCATCTCCTCCGAGGTCTCCATTCATGAATATTAGACCATTCCAAACGTCCAAAGCGCATTCCTGGATTTTCATGGATGCATGCTTCTACATCTGTCAGCTCACCCCGCACCTGACAGGATTCGGCATCTGGCTGTAGAGATTGAAAGAGATGTGGCAATCGCACCTGGCTGGCAAGATGCTGGTGGGCCACAACTTTTAAGGGTCGTAACGAGAACAAGGATGATAAAAGTGGCGAAAAGTCAAAGGCCGTTCAATCCATTCTGCTCAAGCTAGATCACAAAAAATTCAAATACATTTACATACAGACTGTCATCAGGAATCTGCCACCCAATATACAAGAATTTGTGAAGTGCAGGTTGTTCTGCCAGCCACAACTGAGTCGCATACAGGATTGGCGTAGTACATCCCCACTTGGTAGCAGCTACCAAAGCCTGTGCAGCATCGATGATTCAGAAATGCGTGAAACCTGTCCATTGGTGGGAAACAACCATTTCTGAAGCCTACAGTATCATTTGTGGATGAGTTTCCTCAAAAAGAAATCGGCAAAGAAATCGATCTGCAATTCAAGACGACGTTTAAAAGAAACGATAAAAAGCACGGCATAATCATCTGGATTGTTACACCCGACTGCTGCAGGTTTTCGCCGGCGGTGCTTTCTTTCAAGATTCAGGAATTTCATCGCCACAGGCAAATCCTCAAGAAAAGCTACTTCTCCACCCACTGTCTCCAGATGTTCCAATCCTATCCAATCCTCACAGTTTCTGCCACCCTACCATAACCCTTCACCAACAGCCTTTGACAAAGTCATCAGAATCTTTCGCCAGGAAAGCTATCCCTTTAGGAAGCCTGGCACCAGCGAGTACTAAACAGGGCTCAGTGCTTTTTTTCTGTATGTCTCAACATATCCACCAAAACAGCAACAAGGATATCAAGGATCCATAATGATATCCACCAGTAGGCTTTCCCTCTTGAACTTTCAATCTCAAGATGAGACCTTCCTCTCAAGGCCAAGCTGGCAACAGCAACCAGCAACAACGACGCAAAGGAGAGAATCACCGTGCGCAGGGAAACTCCACGCTTGTAGGTGCTCCTTCAAAAAAATCCTAATTGGAAGGGAAATTCCCTATGGACTTCCTGTCAATTTGTTGATCCATTTCGGGGGTCTCCAAAACAGCTCCTTAGCTTCATTTCCAACGACTAGTTTTGCACTCCTTTCAAGCTAAGTTTGTTGAGAATTGCTATGTGACTCCATTACTGTACATTGATAGGCTGAGAAATTTGACAGAACCAACACTCTGATTTTCATCCCTCCTGTCTCCTTTCAACCAGTGTCTCCTGAAAGAATAGGCTGATGCTTCTGGACCATCCGGATGAACGAAGGACTCCCTCTCGTCCATTCCTTCTATACCTGTACCTCATGGCTTCTAACAGCAGATTTTGTAGGCTATGACTTGATGACTGGATGGGGAGCACTAAGCCCCACACGTTTCGCAGCTGGCTTGCGGCTTGGGGGCTCCAAAGCCCACAACCGGAAGCCCGAAAAGGCTGCGTTGGCACAGAGTCCATGAGTCCATCGAGCTGTTGATGGGGATGTATCAACCCCATTGCAACATAAAACGCAACGAAGAAAACTCAATCACCTTTTCTTTGTTTGACTATGTTTTTGTAGATACTCTGAACTTGCCATGTTCATCCCTTCCCAAATTTGCCACGAAAAAAAAAAAAACTCTGCAGCCATGTGACGTTTTGCTGGTGGCCCAGGATCTCAGCGTTCAAACGTTGCAGCACCTGGTGGTGCAAATTGTCACCAACCCTTAGCCTGGAAGTTAGCTGAACAAATTGAAAACCATGCCGATCCGCAGATCCGCAAATCTCAACGGCTGCCTTGTGGTTGTTGTTCCGTTGGGCTACCAAGCGCCTCGTGAATACAAATCCGACAGGTCGAGACCTGCCTGTTTCTAGATGATTTCCTACGGAAAATCTTGCTGGAATACCTTTTTTTTGCTGGAGTTCATCCCAACTTTACATTGCAATATATAAACATAAACATATAAATACCTCTAAAAAGATACTATACCAAAATAAAGATTCACATCTAATCATTCAGCTTCCCATATTTCCAACTCTTCCCCATGATAAACTCTGAGCTTCCACACCGCTTCGCCGCGGCGCTTTGCGCCTGCTCCGGCGTCTTCTCACGCCGCGGCGAAGCGGTACCGCGCTCGGAGTCGCTGGCCTTGGAGGTTGGGTGTTCCACCCCAACCCAGCAGTGGCAAATGAAGGTTCATAGGGATCCCCCACTAAAAATGTGATCATCTCCTAGTTGAACACTGGTACTAGTAGTGGGGTTTGTGAACCCCAAAATTATTCGGGAAAAACAAGCCTATCAATGATTAATGGATATATGATATATGGATTTTCAACATGGATTCTTGCGATTCTAGATTATTATCATGAGAAACAAAGACAATACTATAAGTTAGTAAAACTAAAACATAATGTATT
Source organism: Breviolum minutum Mf 1.05b.01 (assembly GCA_000507305.1). NCBI lineage: Eukaryota > Dinophyceae > Suessiales > Symbiodiniaceae > Breviolum > Breviolum minutum. The sequence goes on from DF240804.1 coordinate 80,760, forward strand.
TACAGTATACAACTCTGAATCCAACTGCCAATCATCATTCATCCAGCAAAAAAAGAAACATCAAATCAATGTTCTGCTAAAGGCAGATCAAAGAAAAAACACAATAATTATAAACATATAAACCATCAAAGATAAAGTAAATAATACATGATACTCCGGAATATTCCCCAAAACTCCAGTCGCTGCGATAGGTGAGAAAACGACTGTTCGCGGGGCCTCCGAATCTTGATGTCCTTCGCCCGCATCGGTGGCCTGGATCCAAGTTAGGGATATCCAAAATGCAGGAATTCCTTCATGACAAAAACTTTTGTTTGAACTAGTACAACCTCACAACTCTTGTAAGGTGTCGCACCTCATCTGCACCAACTTCCGTCTCATCCTTGGTTTTGGAAGAGGCTCCAAGGGTGAATCCTTCTCAAATGACCCAAGCTTTCAAAATCTTCACCAAGTGTGTCCGTGGGTCAAAATCAGCTCTGTATGGTCATTGAAACCCCTACCAGCCCGGTTAGATCCAGACCGCTTCACATAAAATGGACACCATGGAAAGACCTTCAAAAAACCATGAAATCCCTGGGCAAAACCAAATTTGCCTAGAAAAAAACCAACAAAAACCAAAACAATCCTAGCAAACATCCTGACAATTGAAGCCCTCAGATCATTGAAACCAAACCCAGCCCACCATTTCCAAGTCATCACATTTTTTCACCAATCTGTTTGTCAACAGATCTTGTGGCACTGTTGGCCATTCATACTCCAAAGCTTTGCACCACTGTAGCGAGATACTCCAAAATCCATTTGCCTTCTCTCACCTTAGATTGGCCAAAGGTGGCACATGTCATCACACCCTTTTTCCAACAACTTCCAGTGACAGTGTGGTCCCAAGTTGCACTAACCTGGTTCAAAACAAGCAGGCTCTGAGTTGAACCTTGGAAGTGGCACTTCATGTCCTCATCACTGCACAAACAGATCCTGCATTCCAGGCAAAGCACAGACATGTGGGAAACCTGTGCCCAAACTTTGATCTATTGTCAGCATAGCTACCATCATCATCAATCATGAAGCAAAAAAGAAAAGAATATCCAAAAATTATGTTAAGTAGAACTGTTTTCCAGAGATGTTGGAAAGACATTTTCAAACATGAGCAATGGGGCAGAAGTTCAGGTTTTTCAGCACCAGCAAGACAGAAAGCAGCTAACCAGCCATGCCAGTCAACACCCACAGCTTCTGCTGTTTGCCACCATTCCAGCAAGGCAGAAAGCCCACACACAAAAGTAAAAGGCTGCTAGCCAGTCAAGCCAGTCAACACCCACAGCTTCTGCTGTTTGCCACCATTCCAGCAGGGCAGAAAGTCCACACACAAAAGTAAAAGGCTGCTAGCCAGTCAAGCCAGCCAACACCACCTGGCCCTTGCAACCCTTTGTGGCACAAAGAGATACAAGGCACAAGTTGTGCCTTGCACCCCTTTGTGACACAAAGGGATGCAGGACCCATTTTCTTCCATCAGCAATTTCATCAATGCATCTTCATCAAGGGCACAGGCTTCCCACTGACATGCCACCCAGTCCCCACCCCAAGCTCTTTTTTTATACCAAGCCAACTTTCATTGCTCCAATGTCAGACCTTGCCAACATGCATGCCTTGAAAAATCTTCAAATGTGCACTTCCAGGTGCATAGGCTCACATACATGATGGTCAACATCTGGGTAAATTGGCACACACTTCAAAGGGTGCAAGATGCATTCATGTCATAGCAAAAATCTTGTGCCTAAGTTGCCTTCCTTTTGGTGCTACTATATCTCACCACTTCTCCCAAGCCTGCAATGATGGGCGCCAACTGGTCAAAGATTTCCTGTGGTATCTCTCCTGGTACTTGCTCTTCTTTTCCAGGTGGCAAAGGAAATTGATCTTTCACAAGCAACCACTTGGTCCAGTTGTGCTTGTGAACCTCTATGAGTGCAGTTTGCCAATTTCGCTTTTGCACAAAAGGTTGTGCTGAAGTAAGATTGTTTCATCTTCCCTTCAAGAACTGGTGAATATGCCTCAAAAGTGCTGGCAAACCGATGATCACTGTGGCCCAATGTGATTTTGCAGCCTGGGGGGTCCAATTTCTCCAAGATTTCAGGTGATGAGTGCTTTTTCTCACCCCTCCATTGTGTCCATAGGGGCATGCTCCTCTGCAGGTGGAAGAGATGGTGCTGGCTGGCGTGGTGGGGCAGATGAAGAAGCAGGTTCAGCAGGTGGAGAAGATGGTGCTGGCTCAGGTGGATCAGCAGATGAAGAAGCAGGTGGAGGAGGTGCTTCCTCAAATATTTCAGCTGGTGGTGGTGGTGGTTGGGCAGCCTCAGCCTCAGCCTCCTTTTCCTGTGCATCCTTTTGCTGTGCCTCCTTTTCCTCCTTCCTCTTCTTCTTGGCTTTGTCCAACATTGATGCCCAAAGCCCCTTCTTCCCTTGCTTCTGACCTGGTTTCTTCCCCTTTCCCTTGCCTTTGCCTTTTGCTTTTCTTTTGGGCCTGGGCAACACAGGCTCATCACCCTGTTTCATGTTTCTCTTCATCCTGGACAATTTCTTCTTGTCTTTGAGGTCCTTCAAATCTTGGGCATTGCCATCATCTTGCCCAAGTTCTGAGATAAGCTCTGACATGTCGCTGTCAAGCACATCCTCTGCCTTTCCATCTGGAATCATGTGGGCCAAGGCATCAGGGTGTTGGTCTTCTGGCACAACCATTTCAATGAGTAGTTTGGCAATAACCTTCTTGGATGGAGTGCCCTTTGGAGCTTCTCCTCCCAGGTAGATGATGAGCTTTTTGATCTGCTGAAAGGTGATGGTGGGCCCATGCAAGCAAAGAGCTGTCTCCATTGGCAAAGTGCCACCTGAGGCAGCCCAACCAACAGCACCACCAGCTGTGATCAAGCAAGGCTCCACTTGAAGTTCACACCAATCTTCCAAGTCAGTGATGAAGTGCCAGAAGATAGAGTCCCTTGAAGCCCTACACACATACCTCCTGTCAGTCAGGCTCACATCCACCTGAACCAGTGCCCCCAAGAAGGCAAACTCAGTAGAAGCCAACACTTTCACAAGCATTGATGTTGATCTCTGGGCAAGTATGGCTCCTGGCTTCGCAATGCAGGACAGCCAGGAAGAATTCACATTCACCTCCTTCAAGGCAGCATTCCCCCAGTAGTGGAATAGCCACATTGTAGCAGCTGTTGAACCAAAGAGGGAGGCTGGTGAAGGAGATGGCCATGTATGCACTTTCGACTTTGGAACCATAAGCCTCTGCATGTTTTCTCCCAAGTCATGACCCTGGCTCCTCAATTGTTTGGCAACACCCTCCTTCTTTTGGGTTCGGAATGTTCCATACATGGCTTTGTCCATCTCAGTGGCCTTTGCACAAGCAACCTTCCTTTCTTCCAAGGCCCCTGACCTCAATGTGTTGGCCATAATTGTGGTGTTGGAAAAGGAACTGGATTTGGCAGACTTGTAAAGATCTCTGCCATGTTGGTGGGCATTTTCGATCAGCCTTGAGTCACCCAAGTTTTTGGCTATCACCACCTGCAACTGCAGGGCTTTGCTCTCAGCAGTCAAAACTTGGTGTCTGGCTTCATCCTGTTCATAGGCAAGGAAGAGGCACCTGACAACAGGGCTTAGCCTCCAGTACATCTTCTCCAAGCAGTCAACTTGAGAACCAGCATTCTTGGCTTCCTCTGCTTCCAGAACAATTTTCCAGTGCTTGATTGCCAGCTTGTGTGCTGCAAGTGCCACAGCTGGGCTTGGTGCCAAGAGGTGGTTGTACATGATGGGAGGCATGGAATAGAATGAGGTAAGTGACATAGACCTTGTTTCCAGCAACTTGTCCAATATATCACAGTGCCAATGAAGAGCTTGATCATGAAGACAGAACTTCTGTGTCAAATGGTGCAAGACCTCCTCATCCCACAAAGATGTCTCAATGGTCTCCACCAACTCTGCTGCCCAAAACTTTCTGGCTGCACAGCTGATGTTGTGCTCAAGCACATGTTGAGGTGACAGAATCTCTTTGGCCCTTGAGGAAAAGTGCTTCCAGGTGCTTTTGGCAACAGCCATGATGCAGTCCTTGATGGACATGGACCTTTCTGTGATCAAGCTGGGTGCAAGCTTCCAAGTGCCTTTTCTCTTCTTCAAGTTTTGCAATTCTTTTTTGTGGTCTTGCTCCATGGGCAGGTCTTGAATTTCATTAGCTGAAGCCTCTTGATCCAACAACAGTGAATCCAACAACACCATTTTGGTTATCCACATCTCTCCTGACAGATATGCCATTGACTCGAACCAACTGAACCATCGCATCAGTTTGATGAGAGGCCCTTTGTTGATGAATGATTCACAGGAGCGCATGCTGTCAAAAAGCACATTGGCCTGCTCCAGTGTTGTGGGCTCATCCTGTCTCTTTTCAATGGCAATGAGATGTTGGAACTGTTGCCATAGTGGATGGTTCACATTGTTGGTCTGCAAGAACTGCTCCAATTTGGCCCTTTTCTTGTAAAACCAAGCTGAGGACCCAAAGGGCCCATAGTTGATGTTGGCCACCAAGGTCAGTTCTAGCACCACTCGCCAAGCCTTGCAACCTGTGGCCTTGAGGGAATTTTTGATGTCATTCCATGCTCTATGGAATGGATCCCAAATTGCCCAGAGCATGATGGAGTGATTGCTGAACATAGTGAAATTCAAGGCAGCCACATTATTTGGACCTTGGTCATTGATGGACAGCAGCAATGGTACTTGGCCAAGATCCAAACCTGGTGGAATTTGTGGAACCAAAGTGTTGGTCTTCTCATCCATGATGAAAGCCTCACCACCAGGCCCAACCAGCCTGAATTCAGATTTGGTCAGGGGCCTGCAGATCAAGCCAGCAGGGACTTTAAAGTCTGAGAGTGAGAGCCCCACACCTCTCAAACTGGCACTGAAACCTCTGAGCTCTTTGAATCCCTCTATTCTGGTCAGCTTCCTTGACCTTGCCAGGGCCAACAAAGACCCTTCCACCTCATTCATCATAACTTGTGAGAGCTGCTGGTTTGGCAAGTAGGCAGCAATGTTCTGCTTTGGGTCATAGAGCACTGCAACCAAAGTGTCCTTGCCACCATAGGAGCTAGGATCCCAGGACACTGACAGCTGCCTGCAATTTGGAAAGGAAGCCTCCAAGGTTTGCAAGTGCAGCAAGCAGTCCACATAGTTCTCCAAATGGATCATCCTTTGGCTTTCTGCACCAAACTCATCATGTGTGGATGCTATCCTTCTCCTGTGAATCTTCTGCTTCCTCAGCTTCCAGAGAAGTAAAACTTTGTTGACTGGATCAGCCATTCTGGTTGCTCTCCCAGTCTTGGTCCTGAGAACAGGAAGTTGTTTCAACTCCTCTTGGCCAAGGTGTAGTGCCAAAAGGTTCATCCATTGCCCTGCTTTGTTGATGACTATTGGCAAGGTGTATTTTCCCAGCATGTCCCACACATTTTGCCTTGCCAAAGTCTGCCTGGGGTGGCACCAGGTATAAGCCAGGAAGAAAAGGATGTCTTGGTAGGATGCATGCTCAATACTGCTGCTGATGCATCTATTCAGCCAGGTTCTTGTTGTGAGTTTTCCCCATAGAGCAATTGCCCCCACACTGGCCTGTAGAAATTCTGCCCACTTATGGTGGCACAAGCCCTGTGGAGAGAACACCAACTCTGCTGAGATCAAGTTTCCTTGTTTCCCAAGGAGGGTGGCCACAATGAGCAAGGGACCAGTACCAACAGCAAATTCAAAACCTCTTTGTGCAAGTGTGAAGAAAAGACTCAAAGCTCTGACCTTATTGGTTGCCTTCAAGGCCTTGTTCCTGAGTACCCAATGCAAGAATGCCAAGAGACCAAAGGAGCCCATGGTATGATCTTTCCATTTCACATCATGTTCATCAGAAGGCCCATCTTGAGGGTCACCCTGGCCCCTGTAATGAAAGTCTGACACTGGTACTTCCAAGTCTTCATATGTTTTTTGAATTTGGCTTTTGTTCTCCCTGAGCAACCTACCAGCATCTTTTGTGATATTCATGTAATGGTGTGCCCTTCTGTACAACCACTCTGGTTGGTTATCATTGTTGATATAGGCCCTTTGTTCCAAATCATGGATAGTAGCAACAGAGAATGGCAATTGGAACTTGTCATCCTTGGAAGCAGCACCCTGTGCCAAAGTGGCTGTTGATGGTTCCCCATCATCAGCATCAAGTGGCACCACTGCCATTGGAGGCTGGTCATCATCCATGATGCCAAACAGAAGCCAAGAAGAACAACAATCAACAAAGTTGGAAAACCAAACAGAACAAGTTTTGGGCCAGTGGCACTGGAAGGGGCCAACAATCCAGTCAATAATTGAGGGCAGTGATGCACCAATGCAGACATAGTATGACACAGCCTACTCTTCACTCATTATTGGTTTCCTCTGTCATCTCTCTTTTTGAATAGTCTGCTACTAAGTCATGGTAAAAGGGAGAAGACAAAGGAGACCAATAGAGGAGAGTGAACAGTGTTTGGACTCTGTGTACCTCAGAAGTTTCCCAACTGCAGTACCTAAACTTGCTTTGCAAGTTAGTTTCTTCCTTGGAAACTAAACTTCCTTTGACAGTTTCTTTTTCACTGCAAACTAAACTTCCTTGGACTTTGAATGTTTATTCACTGCAAGCTACATTGCCTGTGGAAGTTTCTTCCTTGGAAACTAAACTTCCTTTGGCAATTTCTTATATATTGCAAACTAAACTTCCTTTGACTTTGATTTTTCTTCACTGCAAAGCTACATTGCCTTTGACAAGTCTTACTTCACTAAACTTCCTTTGACAATTTCTTATATATTGCAAACTAAACTTCCTTTGACTTTGATTTTTCTTCACTGCAAAGCTACATTGCCTTTGAAAGGTTCTTCACTAAACTTCCTTTGATTGAGAGTTTCTTCACTCCAAACTAAACTTCCTTTAACACATTGGAAGGCAGCTTGGTGGGATCTAAGTTTAAGTCCAAGTTGCTTGAATGGTGCTGCATCTTGCTGGTCACTTCAATGCCCAGGCACACCATAGAGACCAGCTGCCATGCATGTGCATGTCTCAATCTCCTTCTTGCTGAGGTGAAGCTCTTGGTGGGCCTTCTTGCAAAGCCTAGGTTTAATGAATGGGTGCACTCAACATTGGTGACTATTTGAATCAGTGGGTTCTGACTGAAGTCTGTGAAATACATGTGTTGTTTGAGACCTGCCATGTACAACATGCAGTGTGTATTCCAACTAAGTAACTTCTTGCATCTGCGACAAATACTGCATGTTGCACACAAAGTCTGTGAGAAACTGTTGCACAAGTAAATTGGCTTCTGCTTGTGAATGCACCCCATTGGCTGCATATGTGTCTCTGGGAAGCAGAAACACAAGGACCTGTCCTTCACACTCCATTGTTTGGCTTTTCCCTTTGCTGCTTTCATGTCCCGAACTTGCCCATAAAACAAGTTTTTGCACAGGCTGAAGTTAATTGACTCCAAAAGTACATACTGTCCTGGGTCCATACCTGCCTCAAGTGCTTGGTGTTGGAGAAGGGTCTTACCAACCTTTAAGGCAGGTGGGGTGCCAAAGTGAGACACAACTTTGGCCCAGGCCCTGTGTCCTCTCTCATTCTTGTCATCTGCCTTGCCCTGCATCCTCCCTGACTCGTATGGTGTCAAGAAAGCATTCCTGAGCCTAGACTCATTTTCACAGTCCCAAAACAGTGCTTGTTGCTGGTCAATCTTATCACTCTCTTCATCCCAGGACATGTCATCATCGTCTTTCTGATTCTCTTGTTCATTGTCATTCTCAAGGAAATCTTTATTCCACCACCTAGCAAAGTCCTCCTCAGTCCATGCCTGGCGAAACCCATACCAAGGTAATGGTCTGGAGGTCTCACCATTACTGCCACTGGAAGCTCGAGCAGGTGGAGAAGCTCTGGCAGACCCTGTGCCTGACAAAACAAACACACCACCAATCACATAATTCAAACAAAATGGCACAACAAGTCATTGTTTCCAGTTTCAATGTCTTCATTTCTGCTTGTCACTTCTACTGTCAAACTTGAAAAAAGGGTTCATTACCACTATTCACTCTGGTTTAGTTATTTTCTGTGTGGTCTTCATTTCTGCTTGTCACTTCTACTGTCAAACTTGAAAAATTAAAAAAGGGCTTTACCACTATTCACTCTGGTTTAGTTATTTTCTGTGTGGTCTTCATTTCTGCTTGTCACTTCTACTGTCAAATTTAAAAAGGTTTTTACCACTATTCACTCTAGTTTAGTTATTTTCTGTTTGGCTTCTGCCTGAAACCATCTTGAAACCACAGTTTTCCTCTTAAGTTGCAACCTAGTTGCCACCATTACCATCCATTGTCACAGTTGCCACAGGTCCTGAGTGGCATGGTTTGATATGGTATTTTCCTGGTTTTGGGCATTGTTTTTACACATCCAATGGCCAACTATAAAAAACCAGACAAAACCAGACAAAACCAGATAAAACCAGATAAAACCAGAAAAAACCAGAAATGGGGATAGCCTCAGGGCAATAATCTAACTTTTTCCTTTTTATGTCCCCCTAGGGGAAATGCTGCCCAATTTTTTTTTACTCTTTTGGATTTGTTTTTCTCCAACCTTTTACAACTACACCATTCTATAATGGCAAAGTTACTCAGTCTTATGTACTCCACCTCACATTACTTTTATGATGACAACCCCCCCCCCCCACCTACACATAGTTGCCAGATGCCATGTTTTTGCATGGACTGTGTGTGTTATTAGCTATGTATGCCCCAACACCATAGCAAATGCACACCAACTCCAAAAAGTGTACAATTGAAGCTGGTATTTTTCTCTGGCTTCAAAGTCTTGCTTTTGAATAATACATTGATATGTGCTTAGTAAGTATTGACTTATTTAATCATTCTAAAAACTACACATATTCAAATGTATATGATACTATTGAATGCAAATATGAATTAAAAATAAATAAGACCAGGTTTACTATACATACATATCACAATTAACTTATATCTGTGGATAAATCAAAAAACATATGTGACCAGTATGCAATCATTGATGAGGTAGTGTTCACCCAAATTAAGGTGGCTACATGTTTTCTAAATGGATTAATTTGGAGGGATTCCATTCATTCATTATTCAAAACCCCAGCAGTTCCCTGAAACATTTGATACATAAATCACTGGTACTTCCAAAGCTTTGATAACTATGACTAAAGTGACTATGACCATGCAACTATTGAGGTACAGAACATACCAATACAATATACATCATCTTTCATCTAAATGCTTTTTGAAAGCATACAAATTATAACTATCATTATGTACATCATTTTTGAGACTGATAAAGTGTACATTGCCATTCCCATCCATGCACCCCCAACATCACACACCCAAAGTGCCTTCCTAAAATGCATGATGCCCCAACAGATTAACAAAATAACAAAACACAGGCCCAGCCCTACATTCCCTGGACAAGGTTGAGGGTTTAAAGAAAGCTTCACTTCAGGGTTGAACATACCAACTAATGACCCAACCCAACCAGTCATATCATATTATTTGCAGAACACAAAAAAAGGCTTGATTGATTTTATGGACACTGATTGGCATGGGCAAACACCCAACACATCACAACCACAGCCAAGGGTCCTGAGGCTCTGGTCGCAAAGCACTGAGCACTGACCAAAAAGACTGGGTTCTTACCCTCTGAGCCAAGGTAAGTAGGTGGGGTAAGTGGGGTAGTGTGCCACCAAGAGTTGCTCACTGAGAAGTTGCTATATTCATACCTTTCTAGTCACATCTCTTCAAGGCTAAAATATATACCTGAACCAAATGTTCCATGATTCTTGCAAATTGCAATGGTCACATCATCCATGCCATGCCATTGTCACTCATTGTCATTCAGGTCCATCTTTTTTGCAATCTACTAATGTTCAATTGCTCTAAAGTGAGAGATTGGCCTCACTAAGTTCAGACAAACACACCAAGCAGCCAACACCAGAAAGCATCCAAACCAGTCAGTGATCCATGCCATTGATATTTATAAAAAAAGTCAATAATAAGGCTTTCCCAGAAGTAGCTTAGTTATTGCTATAAAAAGCTCATACTGGGTGTAGTCTTCACTTTTCAAAACACAAAGGCTGCCTGGCTGGCCCAAACTTGTGAAGCTGTTTTGACCCATCATAATATGTTCACCCCTCCTTACTTTGACTGCAGCAGAATCCACACTTTACCAATGGCCCTGAAACCAACAAAGGCTCACAACTAATTATTATTTCTGATATTTTCCTGAGAGAAACTAAAGAGTATGATATTTGCTTTGGGTTTGTGGATCTGTACCTATTAACCCTACTAAGTTACTACCTGTTCACATCCAGCCAGCAAACTACTGAGTATGCAGTGCTGCAGGCCATGCAGCTCATAATAATCCATCATTGCCATAGGCTCATGAAGACCAAATAGTCTTGCTGGTGATGAAGTGATGAAGTAGCATTTCACTGAGCCCCAGCTTTGGCCTCAGCTTCAGAAACATACAATGACACAGGTTTGACATAAGCAAGCCTTCTGATAAAGCTTTAAAAAAAAATACCTAATAATAAGTAAGTAGTAGTGACTGTTCTTTTTAATCAATTGGCTGAATCACATCACATCTAACTTTATTAAAAACCAATGGCCCCTGGTTGCTGTTGACAGCATTGCTTTGAAGGTATGACTTGTGATGAACTAACATTTAAACTTTAAACAGCAAACTCTCACACCAAACTACATTTACCATAAGTAAAGTTGAGTTTTTGGTACTGAGGACATGTCACTGCAGCTGGTTGATGATTGGTTGCCTGGTTTCCTGGTTACTACTTAGTTAGTTGCAGGTGTGGGTCACCTGTGCTTCTTTCCTCCTCTGCTTTGCTTCCTTCAAAGCATCCTGTTCTCTGAACAGTTCACCTTAGATTAAGGCCATTGCTTACCCCCCCCCCCCCCACGTTCGTTGAATGAGCACACCCCCACAACCCTGGCAACAATGAATACATCTTTTCTAACTAAACCAGGTGCCAACTTTATTACCAATCACTTTTTATTCCCTGGGAAGTTGGGTTGAACTACCTACCACAAGCCCAATGATCAATGTGGCCCCACCCACAAACATAACAATTCAATGCCAGACACCCACAGTAGCCTTTTGCTCAGCATCTGCCTCTATTTGTGTTCCTGCCTGCTGCTGCTGCTGCTGTGCCAACAGTTCAGCTTGTTGTTGTGCCAACAGTTCAGCTTGTTGATTGGCTTCTGCCTGCAACTGTTGTTGTGTCAACAGTTCAGCTTGTTGTTGCTGTGCCAACAGTTGAGCTTGCTGTTGTGCCAACATCTCAGCTTGCTGATTGGCTTCTGCCTGCTGCTGTTGTTGTGCCAACAGTTCAGCTTGTTGCTGTGCTACCATCTCAGCTTGTTGATTGGCTTCTGCCTGCTGCTGTTGCTGTGCCAACAGTTCAGCTTGTTGCTGTGCCAACATCTCAGCTTGTTGATTGGCTTCTGCCTGCTGCTGTTGTTGTGCCAACAGTTGAGCTTGCTGTTGTTGCTGCAGACTTTTGGTATTATGTTGCTGCTTTTGTAGTTCCAACTTTTGTTGCAGTTCTGCATTCTGCTTCTTTGTTGCCTCCAGCTGTGCTGCTTGCTTTGCTAGCAACTCTGTGATCCCTTGCTTCTGGCCAATAGCTGGTGTGCCTGTGTGCCCTACTGCAAGGTGTAGGTTTTGCTGTGTGAGAGAAGGTGGTGCTGGTTTCCCAAACACTTGGTGCAAAGTTGCTTGTGCTGGAAGGTGCCTCTCCTTCTCATAGTCACTGTGCTGTATCAATGGCTGAGGAGCTTCCTTGTGAGTGATGGCTGGCTCAAATATGTCATTGTAGTTTAAACACAAGCTACCTTTTGATGAAATGGTTTTCTTGTCAGAATGAGTGGGAAGTCAAAAGGTCCTAATTAATTAGTTATTGGCACTCTAATTTTCCATCTCTCTGCCCTGGTAAACTTCCATCCATGCATCATGCAGGCTAGGCACAACACCAGCCAGAACCAATGGAACTTGTGGTAGTGGGTCTGAAGGAGCTCTAAAGTAGGGCTTTGGATGAGGGCTCAAGGCCAATGTGGCCTGGCCAGTTCACTTCTCCCCCCCAATGATTATGGGAACTATTGCAAACCACTTTGGATTACCAAGTCTGCCTTGTGGAACTCTGTGTCACTGAACCATGTGCTAATAATCAAACAACTCTTATTGTACCAAGCCTGTGTGTCCAAAGACTCATCTGAAGACCCCATTGATGGCAAAGACTTGCTTGGTGCAGTAGTTGATTGCAAAGGCATCAAGTTGCCTTGGCTACAAACATCTAAAACTTACATGCATGATGAATGATATTAATGGAAGGTAGGATGGCAACCATACTACTGCAATTCAACTCTTGCAAGGTGGTTTTGACATTTTTGCATCATTATTCATTAATTAAAACCAATTTGGCCATCAACCATGTTGGAATTTGCAACAATGAAGCACTGCCCTGCAGGCCAGGTTCTCTTCTCTGGAAACTGCTTGATCAGATTGCACACCTGCTCCCTTTGCCAGTGAGCAAGTGGAAGGCCTGGCAATGTGGTGCAAAAACCCCAAGCTGCTGATGATCTGATGGTGGACCATTCACATTTGATTCTTCCTACCCAACCAACCCCATCAATAGCACTTGTGCTGAATTGCCTAAACATTGGTCCACATAGTTCCTTGCCCAAGTGTCATCTTCAGTGCACTGAAGGGCCACTTCAGCCTTACAACCAATCCACAAAAACAAATAATTAAATTTAACTAAATAATGATGAATGATGTGGCTCTTTCAACCCACTTTGGTCAAACCACTTTGCATTTTTGACATTCTACATTACATTGCAATGCCAAGGAACAATTTTTCCCCACCACACCTGGTGGCCATCTGGCCTGTCAAAGATCTCTGAGCAAGTCATGGGAATCCTCAGCACTGGTTGTTGGTTTTAGTTCAGTGAAGTTACTTAGGAAAGAACATTAAGAGCCACCCATCAAAGACTACTATGATTGAACAATCCCAGGCACTCAGCTGTTCTCTTGGTTGAAGCTATCTTCAATGTGTACTGGCCTCTGTACACCATTGACACTGGTGAGTTGGCTGGAGCCAACACCATCTTGATGGCCCTGTGCCTGTGAAATACACAGAGCTCTCCATTGGGCCTTGGCTAGATTAGATGCTTGCATTAGCACACCTTCCAGATTTAAATTACACTACTGCTATATATCTATTATATCTGGATTCCTGATCAGAACAAATGCTACACAGGCTGATGATTTCATCTTCTTAATCATGACAGTGTACACTCACCAAATTTACCAAATAAGACCACCAAGTGCTAGCCAGCTGCCCCCTTTCTGCGACATATGGTGGTGGTTCACCATGCAAACCTTGTTGTGGTGGCTCATCCTTCCTCAGGGTGGGGATTAGTCATTTAGCTTAATCTAGACTATGATGATCAGTGAGAAAATAAACCATCTATACATATGAAATGTGACCTGCAGCTCTGTCTGTTCTTCTTGTCATCATCAATCATCACTGGATAATTTGAACACATCAACAGGACTGCATGAATTGCTACTGTGGCTGTCACTTCAACTGGGTGGCATTCCTTTAATTTAGTTACTCAGTGGTGTCAGCACCAAGCCACTTATTGTCAGCATCACCTGGCTTCTCCTTGCTCTTCTTCTTGAACAAATTGAACCAACCAAGCTGAGCAGCATACTCAGGGATGTTGTCCAACTGGTCCTTGGGGGTGGCATCATGGGGTGTTATTTATTTACCTAAGTGCTTGCCAATTCAATTGACCATTCAGGGATCCCAGGCATAATTCATGATATGTTTGATACTGGCTGCTAGAAATACTGGCCCAACTTCCCCATGATTTAAATCAATGCCACAATATCCACCCCACTTGCACTAGTAGACTAGGTGCATTGATATTCTCTATTCTGATGGCCAAGCCACACTGATGTTATTCACCCTTCCAAGCTTGGTAGCCTCTGAAACCATCACATGTGTCCTAAGCTTTCAGGATGCCAAGATCACACTTTTAAAAGGAAGGCTTCAACAAATGAGTAGTTTCAAACAACTAAGTAAGTAATTAACTAAACAGGGGAATGAACTTGTTTCAACTGACTGGCCAACATTCTCTAGCTGTACAACCTGCTATTCAATCACTTCACTGAGTGTAAAACAACACTGCCAAAACAAACAAGACACATCTGGAGTATAGTTGTTATTGTTGTTATCTTCCATGTCACATATATTCATTATATTCTATATTAATATATATCTGTATCAGAAGTTGATTAATCTCAGCTCATAAATAACTACTGCTGCAAAGTATCAATTCTGCCCTACTTGTAATGAGAAGGTCTTTCAAGGATACCCCTGGTCCTAGGCCTGTCAGGCAGAACAAGAGCATCTCCAGGTGCAAATCATTCAAGGTGGACACTGCACCTGGCAGGGATGGGCCATTAAACATTCTGACCTTTGAGATGGCTTAAAGTTTATCTCATGCAACATTACATATATCTATATGTTTTTTCTGCATATAAGTGTAGATGTTCTGAGAACCCATCTAGTGGCAATAATTCAATATATCAGTACATCTGTCAGTACATGTTCATCTGAAGTTTTACAAACACAGCAATGTCAAACAGCAATGCTTAAAAACCTCCATTTGTAAACCCATGTCAATGTCATCAATGTCAAACAATCCATTAACACCTGCAGCCTAGTCACTTGGTGAGAATTTGGATTTATCAATTGCAGATAAATGGCGAACTCTCTCTGATCTCTTCACACAATTCTTCCTTCCACTGGCTTTGTTTCCTTCAAGCAGGATCTGGGGCCCTAAATGGCACCAATGCCTTAGATGAATCACAAACAAGGTGTTTAATACACACTAGCCTCATGCAGCCACCATTTCAAAGTCATAGTTCCACACACATTCAAATTAAATTCTAAATATTGAATGATTGAGTAGACTCCTCATCCAACATCACACTTTCAACTTTCACAGTCCTAATTCAAAAGCCACCTAGTTAAGAATTAATTAATGACATGACTCATGACCATGACCCTCATCCAATGCAGAGTCAAAATTTCAAAGCCATCCCAATTCATGATTGACCCTACTCATTATCCAGGTTCTTTGGTCTAAAGCTTAGAAGTGCAAACATCTTACTCATAACCTTTGGCAACAACAAGTATGCATCCAAAAGTCGAAGGCAGCTGGTCCCCTTCTGCAGAAGAGGAGACTGAGCTCTTTGAAGACTTTGATCTCTTTTTTTTCTTAGCCTTCTTCTTGTCTTTTTTCTTGTCTTTCCTGATGCCAAACACCAATCATTCATTACTACTTAGCAAACAAATGAGGACATCCATTCCCAGTGATGACTGAAAAGTCTGACAGCAAACCAACATGCAAAGTTTTAGGTCTCTGTTTTTTTGGAAGCAATACATTTAATGCATTTGAGTATCTTCTTTTTCTTAGTCTTTGGTTTTGATGACTTTGCTTTTCCACCACTACCTGAAATTGAACTGGATTCATCAGCATCATTATCCTGATCCTCATCATCACCCAGGACACCCTGGCTTGGATCAGCAACACCTCCATAAGGCATGAAAGGACCAGGCCCCATGCCATGCTGCATCTGCATCATTTGCATCTCTTGGATGGATGGTCTCATGTAAGGAGGGGCTGTCACAAAGGCAGGGTGTTGGTATCCCATGGGCAAGGTTGATCTCCCTGGGATACCCTTTCTTTTGTGGCTGGGCATGGTGCCAGCAGACTCTCTCACAAACCCTAAAAGGGGGAGCCGATGCCCCCCCTAAGCCCACAACCTTGGGCCAAAGACTTGGGCCTAAATTTTATTCAGCATCATGCCATGCAAATGATCTCACCACTTTCAAAGGATTATCACAATGAAAACCAGACAATTCCTGGAGTATCCTATATTTTTCCTTTCCATCAACATGAAGGAAAACAAGGTGAAAACTCTAGCATTCCTAAGTGCCATTTTTGGCCTAAAGCAGACTACATTGAAGCAGACCCATTCCCCATCCCAAGATATGGGGGCAACTTTGGATTCCAATTTTGAGACCTGCACCTGCCGTTTGGATTCCAAAGCCTGTCAAGGAGTGGGAAAAATACAAAAAAATAACATGAAAGATTTGGTTGCTTACCAGGAAAGAGATGAAATTCTACTCCTCAAAGTCGGATGTTTGAAGAGTTGGATGTTTGAAATAAATAACAATATGTTTTCGAACCTTCACCTTGTCTTCAACCCAAAAGAAACAACAAAAAACCTTTCCAAATCCAGGTTTCAACCATGACCTTGGCGCACTGTCGGCTCCCTTCAACTGCACTAATGGCGGCAGACCTCAGGGGAGATCCACGATGATCCCAATGGCACTGCCGGATATCCCAACGACGCAGCAGGCGTTTTTTTGTGATTTCCCGCGCTCCGGCTCGTGGTCTCCAAAGGGTGCACAGCGGAGTCTTAGCGTTTGGTGAGATGAGACTGGAATGTATCGCGGCCATAAGCAGGGACTCAACAGGGGAGAGTTCTTATCCAAGCTTGAGTTGCAAGTGATGTTTACTATGTTTACAAGAAGAACTGTTGAGGTTTCCAGCTACTAAACACCATGAGGATCACAAGCAGCTTCTCTAAAATCCCATGCTTTCAAGTGCAGTTTCTCCCCTTGATCCTCTCTAGCCGACTTGTCGATACGGCATCGATGCGTCATTCAGTGGTTCAGCATAAGCCCCGAACCTTGGCTCTGTGATCATTCAGGGAATTTATACAGCAAATCTTCATGCTGAAAAAAAAATAAAGAGAATCTCACATGGCCAAGTTGAGGTAATCTCACTCGGTTGAAAAATAAAGCAACCCCCACCGGATGGGCGCCATAGGTTTTTTCGGGCTACCATGGATACAGTAGTGCAGTAAATCCTTTACCATTGGAAGGTTTCACCCTGCTGGCTGTATTCATTGAAAAGCAACTTTTGGACAAGAAAGTCATGATGAATTTCATTCATAATTTGAATATGATATGATTCATATTAGTTCATGGAGTCTTATTGAAAAACCTGTGCAGCCCCAAAGAACCACACTGGAAGGTGAGCAAACCTTAATATTTGGTAGTTTTTTGCAACTTCTCTACTTACCATACAGTTGATGGTACAAATCCTACTCCAGTGTGGTTCAGAATTACTATCAATGCATCATTATATCAACATCCAGATTTTAATCCGTCAACTACAGCCATCAGCCATCCTCCCTTTTTTGTCGCCGGGTGACATCAGGAAAAAGGGCATGTCAACGGCCAGGAAGAAGTGCCACAAGGAGTGGCGAAAACTCCATTGCTCCGGGGTCTTCGACTTCCTCTCCGAAAGGACGTCAAACGGCAAAACATCGATCTGTCTGAAATGATGCCTGGGGTATTACTCCAAAAGCATTCCAACTTACAGAAACTTTGTGGACCTATTGATGTTCATCATTTTTCAATTCTCTTAAGTTCAGATTCTATCTTCGTAGATTTCATGGATCCAGAATGTCGCTTGCAGACCCGCACCTCGAAAAGGTGAGGAATCCCAGCAATGGCAGTGCATTTAAGCTGGACAAGATTGGCAACTCGGGCCATGCCAAAGAATACCTGCGAATGCCAAACTTGTGGCAATACAACTCGGGTAGAAGTAACTCAGTAGCTGTGGTGAAGATTGGTCATCATATGACCTCATGTAATGTCGGTCTTTCTCAACACCATCCCACCTAGCAACCATTACGATCTTGTTGGGAATGCTTCATGTGGTATTGCTTGGGTCACCTATGGCATAATGGCATAAAGTATTCCTTATCCAATGCATCCAAGACACATGTACAATGCATAAGCAATGGCACACCATCGATCGATCACATTCCAAACCTCACCAACGCCGTTGAGTTCCCATGCTCTTTCTGATCTTTATCTCCTCTCTGCTTAGAGGCTCAAAAGCATGCTGGATTAGATAGAACTATGATGAACTATGTTTGTTCAGAATGAATTTCCAAAACCCGTGAATCTTTTCTCTTCCTTTTTGACAAGCCTCATCCTCAACTCCCTGAAACCGCCCACAGACCCTTGCATCCCATGTGACCGTGCCGATATAGAGGAAATCTGCACATAAGGATGTGAAGGTCATGAGGATGGTGGCTGCCACCATGGCCATGTCATCCGCTTGGTAGGCCGGAATCGCAGGTGTGAGCAACGCCAAGCACGAGATACCCACCTGCAAAAGTAGCAGAATCACAGAGGGTACCCAGATGATGTACGATACTTATGACAAGAAAAGGCATCTCTTCAAGTCTTCTCCGACAAAACAAAGACACTTATCCGATTGTCATCAGGAATCTTTCTTGAATGTCATGTGAGAATGTCCCATTCATCTTTTTTTCACAGTGGCACCAGGATGTTTTGATGTTCATGGCTTTGAGCATCCACTTCAAAGAGTTTGTTGGTCAATGTCACCAGACCATGGCGCAACTCCTCGAAGGAGCGTAACAACATGGCGCCACGGCGTGCAATGGAAAATGATGAAAAATGAGGACCTGCGCGTTTCGGAAGAGGCCTTGCAAATGAAGAAATTGGAGACATCCTCGCAGTTGGTAAGTCGACTTGCAATTTATGATGGCATGTTGAAGATTATACCCCACAGCAACAGTTTTAGCCCAGCATCTGTAGTTCTGGGGTCATTGAAACCATTTAGAATTGGTAAGTAAAGATGCCCTTTCCAGCTTCATTTCAAGACTCACCCTTGGCCATTATTCGCTTCTAAAGCTGCTGAAATTGTGTATCTCGCCAAATTCTCTTGGTTCACATCTTCCAAGTTCATGGTCGTAACTATTCCCTTTGAGCCCCTTCAGACCCAAAAAGCTACGACATGAAGAACACATCTCAGGGACTGCATGCCACAACAAGTCACCTGCGGGAATCAATGTTGATGAAAAGCCCTCCACTTCAAATCAATCCAAAAGTCTTCATTTCCAAAATCTGCAGACATCAGACCATATTTCAAAAAACCCTCTCAAGTCAACTTAGAAACTTAGCAACGAAAATCACCAAATCACCTCACTTTTATCTCAAAACTAAATCATCTAAAATTCTTCCATCAACTTGTCATCTTGAACCACTCCATTAACACATTTGACCCCTCCGATCCCCCCCATTTGGGTGTCCCGAACATGGCCACGTTGGAGGCCCCGGCCGCCGCCAGGGACGCCCGCACCGCCGCTCCGGCGAAGCGATCCGACGCCCCCGCGGGCGCTTGGAGCTCCGCCGCGGTGATCTCGGTGACCTCGTAGCAACGATGGGAGCAACGATGGTAGGACTATTAGTACGTTTAAAGTGGCACCTATTTTGTATATAGCTATTATATATTAAAGTAGTGACAAGCCTTAGGGGTAGGTTCGTTGCCACGATTTTTTCCCCAATAATTTCACAACCATTAACCAACATTTTTTCCAGCCAACATTTCCACCCAACATTTCCAACACATTTTTCCAACCAACATTTTCCAACCATTTTTCCAAACAAATTTTCCAACCAACATTTTCCAACCATTTTTCCAAACAAATTTTCCAGCCAACATTTCCAACCAACATTTCCACCCAAATTTTTCAACCAAATTTTCCAACACATTTTTCCAACAAATTTTCCATCCAATTTTCCAAACAATTTTCCAACCAATTTTTCCAACAATTTTTGGGGAAAAAATCTTATTACAAATATCGTGGCAACCAACCTACCCCTAAGGCT
>DF240805.1:0-100116 GCA_000507305.1 Breviolum minutum Mf 1.05b.01
TTGTCTGCTTCGTACCGGCGGCCTCACCGCTCTAGAGAAGCTAGAGCAGACCGGCCCTGCTGTAACTGTAAGAAAGCAATGTAACCCCAAGCAACATTGGATGGTCTGCTGAACCGCTGCATCATCCAAGTTCTCTGACGTCGAATGCAAGATATCAAAAGTCAAAACCCATCGGCCAGTAGCGTCCGCTAAGGCCTGGGCTGCACCTCTTTTTCCAGAGAACAAATCAAGATGACCGGGCAGTTTTCGTATATCATCCAGCTTCAAGCCACGAGGGGTCACAAATTGATCGTCAGAATAAACACTCAAGGCTTGCAGAGCTTCGTCGGTCAAGCAGCCGCGTGGCATCCATGGCTGAAATCTACGGGGAGAACACTTAGGGATTTGACGGCTGCCTTGGGACCCCCCCCCCCGAAATCTTTTAACCCACTGCCTGCGAACTTCTTCACGAGGAGGCAAAGGGTCCACATAGTCGACCACCTTCTGATCGTCCAATGGCAGTTCGGCAATGCTAGCATCGTCTAGTCCCCATTCTTGCAGCATCACATCCATCTCTTCAAAATGACCTTGAAAAGCTGACCTCAACCAGTTCGGAATGTCAAGTTCCGGCAGTCTGCATGGTTTGTTCCTCGTGGGATCGTCTGCCACATTCTCAGACGTGTGGACATACTGCGGGCAGCTGTAGGTGTTGAAAGCCAGCTGATCAGGAAGGAAAGCCTTCATCAAGTCGTTCAACGTCTTGGAGGAAGAACGTCCTCGAATCATAGCACCAAGTGTGACCTGGCTATCCGAACCAAGCGGCAGCTTTGAGTCTGGCTGCTCGCGACCGTTTCGTCTTTCGGCCTGTAGGGCTGACTTGAGCTCACTGACATTTATATGTTGCCTCTTGGTAACTCTCTGTCTCTCCTTCAAACAAAATTGCTGTGTCTTAATTACTGCTGACCAAAGGGGGTGCTTGCACGCTACCGGCTCTCCTTCTGGCACTTCATCCTCTGGCTGCAAAGATCCTCTCGACCTCTCTAAGGCCTTCCAAGGGCTGAGCAATCTTGCCCAAGCCACCTTAGTCAGCTGGTGGCGGACCAACTCGCTGGCAAACACTTTCGGTAGAGGAGCAGAAACTTCAGCCATCCAATCGTCTGAAGCGTCAACTAGCACCAGTTCGGATCGAACCGTCGCTTTCAAGTCTGTGACCATCAAAGGACTAAGCACCACCAGAGTCCAAAGCTCTGCCACCGATGCCTCCGCCAGCTGAAAGACCTCTTCATAGGTATGCTCCTGCACTTCTCGAAACAGCTCAAACAAAAGGCACATGCAACGACGTCTGCACTGCATGATAGCTACCCACGAGCCGAGGAGCACTTCCAAGAGCTTCCGGGTTGAGACACCCAGCGATGCCACCTCCATAGTCAGAGATGCTAAGGGTAGCGTTCTTTCCAGCTGGGCACGGAGCAGTCCTTCCTTACCTTCTAAGCTGACTCCCCAAAACCGAGAGGACGTAGCTTCCCTGACCCTCTTCTTGCTGTTGCTAACCAGCCCGACTTGCTCATATCTAGAGACCATGCTGTCAGCAATAGCAGTCGATGAGATTGAAGTTGTAGTTCCAGCAGGGACCTGTTCAAGTATGACTAGATCGTCAATCACTATACCAGCCATCCACTGCCGCGTAGGTCGAGGGCCCCTGCCTTTTAACGTCAGCAGGTCGGCTGAGGTAAGGCCAGCGGAGAAAGCTAGACGGACGTGACTCTGCTGTCCGTACTCCACACTGGAAGATAACCGATGCGGAATCCTCCAACGCACCTGCCGCTTCCCAGCCGCTGCAGACATGACGAGGAAGCCTCCATTCAATGGTGTTCCTGATTGAACGCTCTCTTGAGACCCGTAAAAATAATAAAAATCTTTGAGGTCTTCACTGGCGGTCATCAGCCAGCAATCTTGGGGGAGCTGCCATTGGAGGAGTGGTGGAACTGCTGCCATGGTATATGTGAAATCACAGATCTGTGGTTCCAACGTGTTCGATGGACGAGCATCCATGATGAGTCTGTCTGCCTCACTGCTTTTCATGAGGCAGAAAAGCCCGGCCGTATATCGATGCCGGACATCCTTCTCCTCTACCAATGCCAGACGTCCTGTTGTATCTAAGGCCTTAAGTAGCTTGTGCACCTCCTCTTTGCAGCCTCGCACTTGCACATGTGGTGGCTCTGGCAGCTCCTCCTTCAGTAGAAGCTTGCTTGTCAATGGATTGTTGTAGAGCTCTAGGGCATCACCCCCCAAAAATGGAGTGGGATCAAACGTGGGTCTACCTGAAAAACTCAATCGTCCAGCTTCGATGTCTTTTGCAAGTTGAGGCTCACTGAACAACGTTGTAGCCACTGGGGCAGTAGCTTTGCTGCCTCGGTCTGTAGGAGCTTTACCACTACCAGTCGACGGAAAAAGCAGCTTAGCCCTAATGGTCAACGCATCCAGCGTGTCTTTCACATTCTCCATCTTGCCAGCTGCACGTCCCATGTCTTGAGAAGTGATCGGCCCCTGCTCTGTCCATTCACCAACTAGTCTTCTAAGCCTAGTCACAATCTGCCACTGCGTTGAATTCAAAGGAGCAGCAGCACTGTAATCTGACGGGACTGCGACCGGCTGGCGAAGAGCTAACCAGTTAAGCACCAAAACCATGCTATTCAAGCAAACTCGGAGACCATCCTCCGCACTGTCTTCTCCACCACGACGATCATCATATGGTAAAGGCATCGGCCACACCGGCCGGTAGGAGCAAGGCAATTTGTCCTTGCGAGCTCGGCTTTTGAAAGAAGAAAAAATGAAGGACCTCAAACCACCACATCTACTCGAAAGCAAGCGCCGTAGTTGAGACCGCCAAAGTGAAACCACCGAAACAGTAGGAGCACGTGACCCAGGAGCTGAACGAGGTTGAGTAGGTTCAGCCTGCTTGGGATACTGCAAAAACTCCTTCTTGAAATCTGGCGCACTGCAAGAAGCGTGCTGCCTCGGGTGGCAGCCTGCTTCAGAGCCCCCCACCGTCGCCCCATCGACCCCACATGTTGCAGCGTCAGACGAAAAGCCGACATCCTCTACTCCAGCCAGCAAAACGTCTGACTCTCCAACATTGGTGTCACCAGAAGCCACGGTGAAGTGCCCTCCTGCCAAGCCAGCCACCTCGTATTCCTCTTCCATCATCCTTGGGAAGGAGCTGGAGCATTGTCTCCAGCGCCATCTGCTGATCCACCTCCTTGGCTCTTGCGGCCTTTGCCTTTCCCCTTGCCCTTCTCTCCTTTGCCTTTGTCGGAGATGGCAGGGGTGTCGGAACCTGGAGCACCATAGCGTTTTGCCCCCAGCTTCTTCTTCTTTTCGGCCAAGGCATCGTAATCGCTGATCTTCTGCAAAAAGAGACCCACCCACCTCCCATCTATGAGCCTTGTATGAGGCGGCTCTGTGTCTGTAGGGAGGACATGTTGGGAGAACGCTGCAACTGGTGGTCCTTCTTCCAGCAAAATCTCTTGAGATACCAGCCAACTTCCACGGTCTATTGAAAGCTGATCGCCCGCTGCTAACAGCAGGCCGCATCTTGCACGTGCCTCCGAGACAAGACCGTCTCGCCGAGACAGTCTAGGACACCAGCGATCCCCCAAAGGAGTCGTAGTGGGGTGGCATAATTCTGCACCCGGCTCCGCATCTCCAACCAAGCCCTCGAATTGACTGCCACCGCTGAACTTCCTGGAGCTGGAGTGCGCATCAAAAAATCTGTCTCCATATTCTTCTCGATGGCCTGATAGATCTCCTGAGGGTTCTTGGTTAGTGTCCGCCTCAATGCTTTCAGGGCCACAGCATAGCGCCTTGAACCAGACGGGATGCCTCCTTCTGAAGTGGACGCTGAACCAGCACCGTCTAGCAAGGCATCGAGAGACTGGCCTTTCTTCTTCTGATTGGTCAAGTGACTGGCTATCTTGGTAAGTTGTGTGACAGCAGCCACAAGTTGAGTCGGCTCTGCACCACTTACTCCTCCTTGATCCTCCTCCTGCTCGGCTTCCTCGTCCTCGCTCTCCGACAATGGATTCTGCGATGATCGAGCTCGGGACCGGGGAACTGGCAGGTCCTGCAACTTGGTCTTGCCCCGCATGGCCAACCTCGCCATCTCGGCAATCTGATCTTCTGGCACTCTGGCAGCACGAGCTGACTGCACAACATCTGCATCTAATGCCCCCACACCAACCACTGGAGGCCTTGTCAATCCGGGAGGAAACCCACATGGCCCTGACGTAGGATCAACAACTGTAGGGGGTCCAGAAAAAGTCACTGCTGGCTGCTTCAACGCTGAAGGTCGCTTCGACTCAGTGAGCTGCTTGAGACCAGAGGCTACCTCCTGCAGTGTCGCTTCAAGGATTGATAACCGATCTTCAACAGCAGCTTTGGGTGCCTTCCGACTAGAAGCCTCTCCTGGGCCACTTGTTGCAGAAGCGTAGATGAAATGATGCTCGGCCGCTGCAACCAACTGATAGGCCTCTGGCAAAACTGAAGGGCTCGTGGGGTCGAAAGAAACGTCTGGCTCCACAGCCTCCTCGCCGTCCTCGTACTTGGCTAACTGCTCGCCAAGTGGACTGAGAAAACCCAACCAACACTTGCGCTGGTCAAGGATCTCAGCAGAACTAGAAGCTCTGTCACAGAAGCCAAGGGTCACTGGAGTAGCCTTCAAAAAAGTCTCAGGGGGCAACCGTCGCTTGGCTAAAAGTCTATGCCAAGCTTCAAACGGGACGGCCACCAAGACTCGATTGTCAATCTCACAAATGGAGGCTACAGCGACAGTTGCTGTGACTCCAACCTCCTCGTCAACCAGCTCCAAAACTCCAATGGGATAGTCAGGATCAGGAACGGGGTTCTCAGGGTCTGTCCCAAACAAAACTGCACACCGCCGTAGCTGGGAGGGACGATCCAGCTCAGCGGGCTCCTCTGCGTCTGCTTCAGACATCTTCAGGCCAAGTCAGGCCTGCCGCTCTAACGCACTCCTTTGCCTCCCAGATAGTGGGCAGCCCAATGAAGCAGCTGTCGCCGCAGGAAAAACCCTGCTTGACCAGCGGCTGAATGGCCGCAAACGACCTGAAGATCCTCACTGGCTCGTACTCCACTCCAAAGATGTCCTTTGCCAAGACGTAAACTCTGCTTGGCAACCTCAGCCTCTCTCGTCCACTTGTTCCTCTGTGATCGCCTTGAAGGGCACGGGCCAAAAATCTGCCAGCGTCCCCGGCAATGGTTCTCCTCTCTTCCTCTGTATGTTCCACCGAAGCTCGCACTGTAGTTCCAGCAGGTGGGTTTGACAGCACCGGGGAACCAGTGCGAGGAAAACTGTTGTTTGAGGAAGATACCTCAGAATAGCCACCAGGCACTGAAGACTGTTGGGTCAGATTGAAAGTGACCGGCACAGCCGCAACACCACCAACCGATTGTTCCTCAAGCCTCGCCTCCAAAGCCAAGACCCGAGTAGACAACGCAGCCAGTTCCAATCGCAGAGCTTGCAACTCGGCCACCACACTAGAGCTATGACTCATGCAAGCCTCTGACGAATGCTCGAATGGTTGATAGCCAGCCACCCCCTCTGTCGCACCTGCAAGGCCAGATACTGTCGAAGCAGCCAGAGCAGATCCAGCAGTTGAGCCAGCAAAACACCAACCAAGACCCCTGACAGGAAAGAGGGCCAAGAAACCTGATCCCCCTCAAAACAGACAGGGCAATTGAAAGGGGAGTAAACGGGGTCCTGATTTCTTATGAGGGAAGATACCAAGGCAGCCGTCAAACCCCCAGTTGCCGCCGAGAGTTGAAGAGGGGGCATCCAACTTTTGTGCCCAAAAGCTGCCACGTGAAGGTAAATCATGAGAGGCATACAACATTAGCTTATCACTTTACAGCCTATAGTGAAAATGGAAATTGCTGTCAGTCCACCTGTTAATATTCTTTAACGCATGAAGGAGATGACAGAATATCAGAATCCACTTGGCAAGCTTAAATATGTCAAAGTCTGTGAATCTTTCACCATCAACATGATTGCTCAAAGGTGGTTCTCCACGATTTTCACAAATTGACTGCCAAGGGGGGGATTTTGGGATACTTAGCTCCCAAAGCAACCTATGCTGCATTTGGATTCACTTCAGTTTTGCTTAGGTTTGAACTACTGTTGATGGTTCCACCAGTTGAGGTTGGTAGTTTATCCCAGTATTCACAGGGCTTTCTACATCCCAGGTGGTTTTCTTGCCGGATTTCTGAACCATCAACAGTTATCACTATCCGATCCAAAGACCAGCTGAAGTGAGGTGTTTTAGGTTGGACTTTGGGACGACATCCTCAACGGTCAAGTTTTTCTTCTCAGCGCTGCCAAGGGTGAATGATGGCGGTGCCACTGTAGCACGTTCTGAATTATCCTGCTATCTGAAGGCGACAGTTGAATCAAACAGCTAAATGGAAGACTTCACAGAACATGTTTTGTGAAGAACACACCCTTGACGATTCAAATATGTGATTAGAATCCTCATGGATGGGGCATTTCAACTTTGTTCATGTGGAATGTATGCATGAACCTACAAACTAGAAACCTAGACTTGATTCGCCAATCTTACTGTGTCATCCTCACCTCATTTTCCGCAGAAAACATCATGCTACCTTCACACCACTCAAACAATCTTCTAAACTCCCAGTATGTTTGCGCATTTGATTGGACTTGAATCGTTCCGTTCATATCTTCCCCCTGTTGGTCACTAGTTGATACTGGATAGTCATTGGTGTTCCCTGGTGCCACAAGTGAGCAATGGCAATAACACCTGCCAGCTATATTCCATGAAGTCATGGTTTGTTGATAAAGATCCGTAAAAACGTCTGCCTAAGAAAGATTTGAAATACCAAGGACAAAATATTTAATTCGAACAATTCCCTCAGTCCCTTGATGAATGTTGCTTCCAATTTCCTCACAAAAATTCATCAACATTTCCCTCAGACTTTCCATGAAGTTTTGTCAAAAACTATCGGTAATTCTGGAGGCTAAACAGCTGTGCAAAATGAACCTGGTGGTGCTCACCCTGAAAAGTTCCCGGACCCAAAAGGGATTATCTTCCAACCTCCAAAGCATCATCTTTTTTCAAAGGACTTTAAAGGGTTATGAGTGCATGTCGCTCTTTGGCTCTCCACCATTTATGAAGGATTTTTGAGATACCCCCCCCCAACCAGCTTCCGTAAATATGGCTCATCTGCTCCCTTGAAAACGCTCACTAATCCTTAATCATCGAATGTCACTCGTTTTGTCGCCTCCTGTTCGGAGTTCTTTGGGGAATTCTCCTTCTATGGTACTAGATCGCTGTGAAGCGCCACTCTTGGCATCTTGGTACTTTGCCAGTTGTTGTGTTTTTTTCAAAAGGGCATTGCGTTGGCATTGTGCCAATCATTTTTTCAAAAGCAAGTTTTTCAACAACTGAGATGCTTTGAGAAGAGGTTGTTTCTTTAAACCCTTGGAGTTGTTTCTACCAGGCCCTATGATGTCCAAGGGTGCCTTTTTATCAGGAACCAAATTACTTCTCATTTCATCACGGAGGCTGGCGGCCAGCGGAGAGCACGGCGCCATGCTCCAAGAGAATTCTCAAAGTTTGGGCCGCGGATTCTTGCATCTCCACCAAATGCCGTGTGGAACGTGCTGCGGAATCTTTATGATGCAAGGCCTGGCATGATTTATCCACCCCGGAAAATTAAGATATTGAAGGGGATGGGAATGGGAGAAAAATTATTATTCCTTCAAGAAATTACTTGGCCTTACTAGCCTTTTTCCGAGAAGAAGCTGATTGTTCATAGTCCGTCATAGTCCCTCAATAAGGCCATATTTCTTGGAGTCTGGAGGGCCAAACCCATGACCCATGGGGTTTTTAAGGGCAACGGGGTGGTTCTTGGAAAGGAAGAGATTCTCAACTCTGAGTGGGGCGGCATCTGATACATTCTGGACATTCAGAATTGGATGCTACAAATTCATGGCCTGGAAAATGCGAATTGCTATGATTGAGCATCTGAACACTTTCAAGGGTCCAGTTACTTTGGGGAGTATACCGCTAGAGTGGCTTGTTGGATGTCAAGTTGCCCATTTTAAAGCAAAACAACCTGAACACAAGAAGACGAACTCCGTGCAACGTAGTAGAAGCAATTTTCTCGTGACTTCAAATCAGTATTTCTCTGCAGTTTTCGTGCATTCTAAGAAACTTCTAGTTTTTCAATGTTTTTCATACATCAAATCTTGCTCCACTCTACAAGCCTGATCCTTTTAGCAAATCTCAGATATGAAAAACACGTTTTCCGACATGGTTTTTATATCGGCTCAAACTCCCAACGAGGAGTTTAACACACAAATCAAGATATACATAAATTCATATCAGAACTAGCACTAGCAGGTCAATTCAATATGTTGAATCTGATATCATGAATCTCAAGGCACCCAACAAAACAAACGAAAACTACGATCTAAGCACAACCAATTCTGCTGATTAGGCCTTCTTTGACCTTGGAGGTGAATTGTTTAATATAAAGCTCCAAAATCACACCACGTGAATCACGGGTTTAGGAGATATGTTACTTTTTTTTTTGGGGAACATATCCAAAAACACTATAATAGGAGACAATCACTTAAGAAATTATGAACAAGCTTCCCAAGTACAGAACCTTAACAGAACAATACTGTTGATGGAAGAAATCCTGCACCACCTGGGATGTATAAAACCTTATAACTAATGGGATATTTTCCATATCAACCGGTGCAGGATATTTTCCATCAACAATAGCTGCGGCCTCCTTCAACATTGCAGCATGTTCAGCTGCAAACTTGTCCAAGACCGTTTGGCCTCTCCTTTCAGCTCGAAACGCAACCACAAGTCAACTATACAACGCAGGGCGGGAATTCTTTTGCAACCGGTCTCCACTATCCAGAAATCGTTGTTACAATTCATCCCACCTTTTGTTTCGGTTCCAAGCATTGAACTTGAGGCAGCATCTCACCTTTTCTTAGAAGTTTCTTTTCATCAAATGATCTGGGTGAATTTTAATCAATAGTGACTAAGTACCAAATAGAATAATATTTCAAACATGATGAGAAAACACAGAACAATATCTTTGTTGAAACACTGAATGTTTTAGTGCCTTCCTATCTGTTTAATAGAATCCCTTATCTTATATAACCAGCCACCTCATCTCAGACAACTGGGTCGCTCCGGTCAGCTGAACATCCTTCACACCAAAAGATTCCGAGCCCCCAAAAAACACATCTTTGCAAAAATTACAGTAAATCTGGGTGAAATATGGTCAATGATGATATGTTAACAACCTTGTAAACGAAACAAGATAACATGGGAACATTGAACATCCTTTTGAAGTGACGTCCTGTGACGTTTTTATACTTCACCTAGAGTACATGAACTCTGGATGGCGCAGTCCCTCAGCCAATGGTTCATTTGTTTAGATTGGTGGTTGATACTATTCTAGGCATACTCAAAATTCCCAATAGAATTCCTTCATAGGGTTTCATGGGATGGCAAACCACCAACGAAAACCCTTGAAACTCATTTACCTTTTGACTTCCGTGCCATCTACTTCGAAAAAGTTGCCAAAAGTATTGAACACCTTATACCCTATGGTAGCTTAGGTTATGGCTTGTGGTGATCCCCTAAATGTGCTGGAACTCAAAACCCTTTAGGACTCCCAAAGGCCCTTCGCACCAAGGAACTCATTGATGGCTTGATTCACAAAAGGCCCAAGGCCACCCTCAAGAATTCGCTCCACCTGCAATTTCAGAAAGGGTGTCCTTTTCTGAAATGCCAGGGTTGTTGATGGGAAAGACTTCCATTCTCTGTGAATTTGCACTGTTTCGCCTTTTTTCTCTGTCAGAAGATTCGAGGCTCTAGTCAGGCTGAACATCGCGATTCATGAGTTGATGGAGTTGGTTCATCCATCATTCCAACTCTTATTGAAATGGAATGAAACCAGAGTTGAAGGCACAATTACTTGTTGAACCCTCCCCAGAGTTGGACCTACCTTCAATACTACACTATACAATCTATACATACATATATATATATACGTAATATACATAAATAATACATAGGTTTATGTATATAATATGTATATATATGTGTATGTTCCCAGGTTTCTGGTCCCAAACATGTCCACCCTATCCACACGCATTTCCCTCGTAACGCCGCGCCATGTAATCTCACACCCAAATCCTCACCTCATCTGCATCCATGTTCTCAACAGCTTCAATCAACTTCTCCTGGACAAGAAGATCACCCAGCCCACACGTTGATTTCTCAAGTTCCATGAATTTCCAGAAGTTTTCGAAGAACCTCACTGCATCTTGATTCATCATTTATAGGTGGACGATCTTAACCTACCCATGATCAATGTCACATGGGATTTTTTGAGCGCTAGTTCCCCCTGTAGGATCCGGGGCCCATGCTCTGCGATAACGAAGTCATTGCTCCCTCCCCCATCCACTGGATTCCACTGGCATATGGCACTGCACCTTTTGCTAAACAACCCCCCAAAAATCCAGGATCCTGGTATACTTGGAGCCTTTTAAACACCAGTTCTGTCGTATCTTAAACCTTGGGGTGCCACCCCAAGGTGCCATGTTGTCATAAAATATCATGACCTTGTGACATCTTCAACCCTATCTGGTACAAGTATATGACCTGTTAGATCATCTGCTGTGAGACGACATGCGTTTCATCGAACAGTTTCCAACCGGCTATGTTTGCTTCGCCTGCTTAACTATCTCAAGTGACCTCTAAACCAAAAAAATACGATGGACATGTTGACCCTGACTTCGGAAAATGGGGGCCCTCGACACACGCACTGAAATCTGATAAGGTGACGTTGATCCAGTACGTATGCCAATGCCCCCATGCCCCCATGCTGTTTTCA
Organism: Breviolum minutum Mf 1.05b.01; assembly: GCA_000507305.1. Classification (NCBI taxonomy): domain Eukaryota; class Dinophyceae; order Suessiales; family Symbiodiniaceae; genus Breviolum; species Breviolum minutum. The sequence continues at coordinate 10,942 of DF240805.1, forward strand.
TTGCGGTTAACACCAAATGAAAACAAACAGGGATCTGCGAGTCCATGGGTTTGATATTGCTGGTGCGATTTGCCGGGGATAAGGGATTGTAGCATCTAGGCGTAACTTCCCCTGCTTCACTGTAGGCAGAAAGCAACGGTCCCTTTGACGAGACACACTTTTCCTTGGAAAAAGCTCTCTCTCTCTCTATATGTATATATTAAAGAAACAAATATATATATATATAAATATATTATAAATAAATATACATACAGAACTTGTACATCAAGACACCTTCTAGGTTGTGGTTTCAACTTATCTGAAAATAAAAACAAATGAGCCTCCCCAAATTTCAGGTTAAAAACTCAAAAGCAGTCAAAAGCACCCAACGCATCCTTTATTTTCGTTCAATCTCCTTAGGTTCGTAGAAACAAACAAAAAATACAAACAGTACATCCTGCCTCGTTCATCATCTCCTCTCCCCTTCGGTTTTTGGGCGCCTGGGTCACTTCCTCCTCGTCGTCATCGAAATGGAGGCAGGCGTTTCCCATCGAAGCTCGCCCAACCAACGGGCCGACCGGGCTAGCAGCTAGCAATCCGTATTGGATTGAGGAACTTGAGCCACTTCAACCTTTGAAAAAAACATAAAACGCCCCAGAAATCTAAGATAGATATGGCCATGTAAAAAAAAGGAGTCACCTTTTCCAAACCATCATTTCTGGGGATCCATGTGAGTTTCTGGGGATGTATGTAAATAGGAAGCCTGGACGTCCAAGATCAAACAAAGAATTGGTCGTTGGGAAGCTCCACATAAAGGACTCCTTGCTACCAAGGAATCCGAAGTTTGGTAAAACTGGACTTCCTGGGGGAACAATGATATTACAGCACGAGGAATTATGAGGATAGATACGTACATATATATGCCAGGGTGCCAACCAGGAAAATGAAGCTTGATAAAGATCAAATACTCAAATTGCTAAAAAAAACTAAAACATGAAATCATCCTAGTGGTCACTGCTGGAAAGGAGATACTTCAAAATCGGCTTTCCAGCATCATGCAGTGTTTTCGAACAACAGAACAACTCATCGATTCTTTATGGTGCGATTTGTAAGAGTCCAGGAGTTATCGGACCAAATCAACCTTTGGAAAGTGTATGCGCTTCCTGATAGAAAAAGTACAAATCCGTCAAGCCTCTTTGATGTATGGGTGACTTGAATTATGACATGTCATATATGTCACACCGTGTCTTAAAGACATCTGGATTTTGCCTGAAATCACAGAGATTTCCATCTTTTTTGGGTTCTTCATGACTTGTTTTCATGTGATTCATCCAATGTTGTCCATGTCAATGGCATCATGGGCACAATCAACCCACAGATGTACGGATCAGAAGCTGGTAATGGCCAACCTATCTGAGATGAATTCTGACATATTCACCCTGGAAAAGTATGCAAATTATTAGTTTCTTTACGGTTTGCCAGAAAATATTCCCCTTTCATCTCCGTATTATAAAAAAATATTCTCAGTGTCATCCGTGTGACCGGACCATTCCGAGAATAAGACCATCCTGGTACCCTTCAAAAAAAACCAGAAACTTAAACTTACGCTTGTTGCAGATCTGGCATCTCTCCATGCCAACATTTCCGCAGGATCAACTTCACAAATGATCCGGTTTTCTTCCGCCTCGATTTTCCGAAAGCTCTGAAACACCGGTTCGCTAACTTTGGGAAGATATTTGCTTAGCTACTTGTGGAGTTGCCTTTTTTTGAACATTTGTTTGCTTTTTTAAAAGCATCTGACAGGCTGGGTTATCCCCCAAATGTTTCCATGTTGGTTTAAGGATCATTAGATGGAGTCTGCAAAGCACAGCTACGACAATTTAGTAATTCCCAAACTCATTTCACTAATATCGCTACCTCCCGAGGCAAATTCAAATGATCTCCCATAAGAGTCCATGTCCAGTTTCTTTTGATCAAACTTGCGTGATGGACCCTGTATATATTCATGACAGTAGCTTGTAGCTTCTATAATCTTATTACCATCCCTTAGCGTTCACACTAAAATGTTGTCTGCCATTATCAAAAACTGATGATCTGCTGCTCCCCCCATGTTGCATGTGTGGGTGATGTTTCAGCGATCTGGATAGCCCCAACACTCTCCATATACCCAGCTACCCATCTTGAATTATCATTGGAGTTTTCTGGCTCTGAGAGCAAAAAAGGGCTTGGTAGCATAGTTCACCAAAAAGCCAAAGCAATACATGCGTGGTAGATAATGCGTCCAAAGTGCCAATTTTGTGCTTATATCATGTCCTCATAATATATATAACTATATATATATACTACCTTATATACTACCTTTCAAAGCGAAGTATGACTCATGACCCAAGCTTTGTAAAGGGAAGCATTCATCTATTTTCGACATCCCATTTTCCTCTCAAAATGACGCGTGCGAGAGGTGGAACGGTGGGGACAACCAATCCTTACCCGTTATACTGCCTGGCCTCGGCCTCGCAAGGTGCGCCCTTTGCTGTTTGGATCCACGAGTCGTTTTTGTGTGCATCCATGACCGTTCCGAGCTTTGGGTCTTTCGTGCTGCTTCCTGGACATTTTTGAGGTGGACATTTTGGTAAAAAGACAAATCCGGTTAAACAATGTTAAACAGGCATTTGAACCGCAGTTCAGTTGAAATATGTTAAGATAGCCTACATATTCCCCCCAATCAATTCCATATTGAATCCCCCAGCATTCTTCCATGTTGTTTTCAAAAAAGGCACCGGTATAGGAACCTTTTTTCGCATATCATGGCAGCTTCTCCCTGATGATAGAAATGAATCGATATTGACCCTTCCTTCCATTCCCGAGGACCAGCTAGAATGAATCAACCTGCAACTAAAACATATCAATACGTCAACCCCCCCGGAGAAAGAACATGGGATCTGACAATCACCCTTTGGAAAAGGAAACGCACCTTTCCATGTTTTTTTTTTTTGGGTTCCGTTTTAGTTTTCCCGGGTGTACCGTCTTTCGAACCAATTTCATGGCAGAATTTATCTCTTCAAACTTCATGGCTCAAAAGTGTTGACACTAAAAATGTATGATTGGAATGCTAAAAGTAACCTTTCGATTTGGGGGGGGTCATTTATGGTCATTTTGTTACCGGAGTTTTGAATGCAATCCCACACCTGGAGTTTCGTTCACATGACTTGCCTTCTCCAGACATTGTTTCAAAGATTCCATGGAGATCTGTCTGTGCATGGAGCTGCCACAACAAGTTTGACCATTTCTGGCACGCCCCACCCCTCCCAAACTTGTTGCACTTGTTGCTAAACTCATCAAGCTGGACATGCTCATCAATTTGCTCATCACAATACAAACTGTGACTATTGGAGATTCGAAAATCGGGTTTCAAAGTTGCACAAACTGAGGGGTTTGGATTGGTTCTATGGAGTTGGGGGCAAAAGCCTTGTTTCTTGGAACCTGTTTCCAACTAGCTGTAGCTCCCCTTTTTTAGCGGGAAAATGACCCCGCCAACCCCTCCAAGTCGCTCCGTTGATCCCCTCCTGCATCGGTCACTAAGTTGGTACCCAAACTACCGCACTGAGGCCCTGGAGGGCAGGTAAAGCAGCGCAGGGATGATGCTCATGCTGTCCAGTTTTATCCTTCCTCACATAATCATGGTTCAGTGGAAAATGGGGTCCCTCCAATATTCGTCACCTTTCAAATGCAGCTATTTTCCACTTCCATAATCATTTAAGGTAGCTTTCCACTTCCATAGGAGAAAGGTTAAAACTCACTGAACCGTACTGAACCGCAGTAACCTGGTGGTGAGCTGTGGTACTAGCCTCGAACCACCTCATCCTTGGTCGGCGTTAGCGTTGGTGTTTGCGAGGCTCTCAACCACGCAGTGTATCCTGGGAGGAACACCATCACGGTTTTCTTAAAAAAAAAACATCAGGCAAAGGCAACAATGTTGAAAAAAACATGTCATGATAAAAACATCCATATCATAATTCTTCATAATTCTTCATACTTTTACACTTTCTACTTGTGGATGCTTGTGGGGTGTTTTTCGTTCTTAGTAATGTCCTTAGATAATTTGGGGAAGACCATATCAACTGGTTGACCAACTTTTGGCCCATCAACAGTAGCAAAGAATCAACAGGTGCCTCTGCCTCTGCGCTCGCTTTGCTCACCAGGCCTCAGCGTACTTGACTCAAAATCTGGAAAGATGCAACGCCTTGGATCCTTCACATCCCAAGTGGTGCAGGTCGTTAGCAACAGTCTCCTGAGCCATCCAAGTTGGATCTATAAGGTTGGAAGGGATATCTATCAATCCATAAATTCTAGGTACTCTTTCTGCCATAATCACGGAATATCGTGGCAGTGGAAACATGGCTGTATTTGAAAGGCATCTACTAGTGGAGACATGCCATTTTTCACTGAACCATGATTATGGGAGGAAGGGACGGTAAGGCGGTAAGGTTGATCATATCCCAAGCTCCAACTGTCTTCTTGAAACGTCAGGGTACTTTGGAGACGATTCTTAAAATCACCACACCACCAAGCTGTTGAAAATCGGTGCATATGATTGTATCTGATTGTACTGCCTTGAAATTTACCGAGGAAATGTCACAGCTAGAAGCAATACCATTCACTAATTCCAGTGGATATGGGGGGTCTGACAATTGTCCAGTAGGGAAATTCCTCATATTGGAACCGCCCCTTTCACTTCGGAATCTCTTATCGTCTGCTGAGGCTTCTCACATAGACTGCGGAGGTGGTGCTTCACCTTTGATGCGAGGTGATGCATGGAAGAGAGCTAGTCCAATTGTTTACACGTTGGGTAGTATGCAAGTTTGAAACATGTATATAAATCATAATGTGTTTTGATTTCTATTGCTTGTACAATAATGGGGCATGCTAGATCATTTACTAAGATCTATTACTCAAACTACACTCAGCAATACAATGGATTCCCATGTCAATGGCGACTTCAATCCCCCTCACAGATTGAAATAACCTCAGATGCAATTGTACCAACCTCGTACATGAGCAGGGCTCAGGTCGCTATGGTTTTTCCAAGTTTTTTTTTGAAGAGTTCACTGTTACTGACCTTGAAGGTTACACTGTTACTGGGTGAGGGAATATCCAGATGTAGATCTTTATATATATATATATATATACATAAATATGGTCCACCCCCCCAACATCTACCTATCTCTATTTTTTAACGGTATTTTCAGTATAAAATGCTTATTTTGCATCAGCGAAAAACGATTTGTTTTTGTTGACTTCCTTTTAGGTACTACACTCAAAAACATTCAAAAACACAGTGTTTTTTACATGTTTTCTTGTACATGTATTTGAAAACTGTAAAAAACCTTCAGTTTNAATTCTACGAAATTCCAAAAAAAAACCTCGAGTTTTCCAAAATTCCAAAATTTTCAAAACTATGCTTATCTCTCCAAATATTTTTGGAATTTTGGAAAACTCGATGTTTTATGGCAATTTTTCATGTGGACGGATGGCTGTATATTTGATTGAAAACATTTTGGAAGCCATTTGCAGTAATGGGTTTTTAACGCAGCGTGCCGTCGCAACTCTACGGATGGCGAACAAACGCAAGTAATCGTTGCCACTCCGGCTTCGCCGGGGGTGGTCCAATTTTTTGCTGCTTGCCTTCAGATGACAACTTCCACAACCCATCCGCGCACGAAGTCAGAGCTGTGTATCTCCACAAAGGGGCTTAGGTTGCATCCCCATGAATTCTGGCAAACCAAATTGCCATCGCATTGATTCCAATGAATGGCGCTCATTGAATGGTTGCTTCTGTCTTCTGGTGGTCCGATACTTGCGACTACCACCGCACAGCGAAAGCCGGCGAACGCATGAACCATGTCACAGAAATGCTTCCAGTTCCCAGCAGGATGCAAAATGAGTGAGATTGAATGGATGGCAGTAGGCCACTGGTGCCGAAACTCACCAATAAAGCCTGCGCATTCATCAGGCCACATGGCCTTCGGAGGAATGGAATTGTTGTGCCATTTGTCTAGCAAAGTCTCGTCGCTGAGAAGCAGTCCGTATTTGCATTGCAATGAATGAGCCGCGCAAGTTGCCAAAGCGAATTCACTACACAAACCGAACTTTCCTTGGTCCAACACACTCATTCGCTGATGCTTGGAAGGCACGCTGTCATGGATCTTGTGGGTAGGGGTCTTCTCTGAAGACTGTACGACTGGGACCTGACCACATTTCTTCACTATGGCTGTTTCCACCATGCTTTTCAAATTTGGTACATGGCTCAACCGGCTTAGAAATAAGGCTTGTTGGTCAGAAGTCAAAGTTGCAGCCACACGAGCTATTGCTGACCACCCTGTAAGTGAAAAGGAACAGTGCCAAATGGCTACAGGAAAACATGACAAAGACCGTTGCGAGATGGCATTGATGCTATTGATGAGGCGTTTGCAACTGAGGGTGAACCCACAATGAAATTTGAGCCTTTCAACAACTTAGTTCTCTAAGCGTACAAATTATTTTTGGGTTTTTGACGTGGTGTGTGGAAACCGTGACCCTGCCTCGCATCTCTTTCTGCTTCTTCGCTAGGTGCTTGAGCCCCTTGCGGCTTGCTTTTTGCCGCTGCCTTTCTTCCTGTTCGTCAGCGAGACGGCACGTCTCTTCTAGCCAGGACAGGATTTCCGCCTCGTCGGCGCGACGTTGGCGGTGTTGCCGTTCCAGAAGGTCCCGCTCCTTCTGGGACTCCATTCTGCGGAAACTTTTCGTTGGAGCTGAAATGGCTGCAGATGCAGCTGCGTTAAACGTTCCTGTGAGCTTTTACAACCACAATGACACCTGTCTGCAACCGTTCTAGAAAAGTACTTGTGTTTTCAGTAGTCGAGTTTGTCACACCTGTTTGCAACACTTCTAGAAAAGTACTTGTGTTTTCAGTAGTCAACGAGTTCATGTCAGACATCAAAAAGGTAGATCTTGGGGGGGGGGGGGCAGCATATATATATATATATATATATATATATATATNCCTTCGACAGCCAAAAACAGCCTAGATCGCTCCGCTAGGCTGATTTTGCATTTCTTGCCCGCTCATGTCCCGCATGCGTGGGGCCGTTAGTGTTTTTGGACGTGGCCGGCGTGACTATGGCCATTTCCATGGCCGGCTGCTGCTGCGGAGGCCGCTGCCCCCTTCGACGGCCAAAAACAGCCTAGATCGCTCAGCTAGGCTGATTTTGCACTTTGGGCCCCCGCCATGTCTCACGTGCATGCCTCGGCCGGCGTGTCTGGGTATAGGAGCCGCCCCTTCATGGAGGACCAGCTGCCGCCTGGGAGAGGCGTTGTCATAGCCAAGCGCTGATTCTCAGATGCAAAAGGTAAGGGGTTCGAACCCTGCCCCTGCCAGTCATCGCGCCGCAGCCGGCCAGAGAAGTAGCCATATAGCCAAGCCAGCTACGCGGCGTAGCGGCTTCCGCAGCAGCAGCCAGCCATGTAAATGGCCATAGCCAAGCCAACTACGCCCAAAACACCAACGAAGATCTATGCCGGACATGGGCGGGGCAAGCGAAGCAAACACCTAGTTGAGCGACCTAGCCTTTTGGTCTGGGAGGGGTAGCGGTGTGGGCAGAGACAGCCGGCCATGGAGCTGGCCATATCCAAGCTGCAGGTCAAAAATCATATCAGAGTCGTGGCCATGAGAGCGCGAGCCTTCTACAATGTGAGGGTGGATCGATAACACTATTTGGTGCATAGAATGAAACGATACTGTAAGTGAACCTAAGTACAAGTAAGCACTCACACCGTGGATAATGCAATAACTACACTTGCAATGTTTTGCAGCACCTTGTATACCTGGGAGTCAATGGGGCGGACAGGAATTGCATCAGGGGTGATACACTATGGCTTAATTTCAATTTAAGGTCGTTATTTTCCAGTGACCTCGGGTGACCTCGCGATAAATCATACAGATATATATTTATTCACCTCTTTCAGTCTTGACATGTTCAGGACGCAATTCGGTTGAGCTTGCAACTGGAAGTTGAATGTATTCCAATTCGTGTTTGGAGGGCGCAAATGGATGAAGGCCACAAGCTACTCAAGCAAATTATCGAGCTTCTTTGTTGATAGCTACAACCACCCCGGAAAAGAACATCATAGTGACCATTCGATCATTACTGACTATCCCTCCAAAATCAGGCAACCAAAAAAATCGATTACTGTAGGCGAACAAACACGTTTCAAAAAAAACCATGGATCTTGGCAATTTATATTTATATACCATATTTCGGTACAACAGGTTTCCTGATTTGTGGATCTTGGCAATTTATATTGCACCCTATTTTCACCATCCACAAATTGCCAAGTGCGACATCAGGCCATGTTGGGGAGAACATCCCATTCTGAGCATCAAACCCACGAAGCCTGCCGTGTTTGACCTGGAAGCGGCTTCAATGGAAAACAGGAGCTGTTGAAGATGGGCATTTTGATGCATTTTGAACGCATTTTGTACATCAGGTATGACCCGACCTCCAAAAAATATAAGTTATATTACCAGGATATGAAAGAGTTACAAAGTTATCAAACAGTTGAAATTCACCCAAGTTAAACAACCTTGACTATAGTTCACATAAGCAAAAAGGTGATGTCCTTCCTTTGTTTCACAATGATGATCATGATCAGCTTCAAGACCATAAAGTTCTTGCAGAGTTGAAAAAAAATCCACTTGGGGGGGACCGGAGCCAGCACTAAATGGCAATCTAGGGACCTGAAAGCCTGGGGAAAACAACCCGGCAAATGAAGTTGATTTGTTGGATTTGTGGACCCATCAAACAGTATGGTACCTGATGCCGCATCCAATAAACTTGTTTCGCTGCATTTTACGTGACCTGGCGATAACAACGACATCATTATGGATGGCCAACTGTAGCAACAAGAACAGTACAACCGCGAACTCAAACAAGGCACCAACAAATTCAGATTTTTAAATCCAATTGAACTCCAACAAAAAGCCTCTTCCATCATCAAATACTTGTGGCAGGATTCTCACTGACTTTGGCACCTGGTTTGATGACTACACGAAGCAATGTTGTTATTACAACTGCTCAGGCCGCAATTTGGTGGAAGGTTCACAGGACTTCTGGTGTAAACTAAAGGCCGTAGAACTTCATCTAAAAGCATACAAGTTAAGTAAGGCAGGCCCCCCCATTGCACACTCAATCCCAGAAATCATCGCCTTATCTGTGTATGTATATCAATATCCCAATATATATAATTATATTATACATATATCTGATCCTAATCCATCCCACATCCAAACGAAATTCCACCAGGGCTCCCTTTCATCCACTTCTTTTTCAAAAATGCATGTAGGAAATCTAGTACTTCGCTCCTGAAATCCCCTATCATTGTTCAAGCACCCATCTTATTCTCAATCCCTCCCAAACACAAGACACAAAAAGCCAGTTCTGCTTCACCTCAGGCGTGTATTTTCATTGCTAATTCACTATATCACTCAAGTGTTTCAATGGATTGCTGCTTGGTGGTTGAACCAACCCATCTGAAAAATATTAGTCAAAATGGAGATCTTCCCCAAATAGGGGTGAAAATAAAAAACATTGAAACCACCTAGATTGGGATGGTCAAACCTTCGAGCACCTCGGCGATTCCAGCTTGATGTGCTGCTCTTCAACGTGACTTTCCACCCTCACGAAGTCACCTGAAAAACATGGGAGTTTTCGGAAATGGCTTTGTCTTTTTCCCAGTCCGTTGTGCCAAGACAAATCAAAGATTTCTTGAAGATGTTTAAAGTAAATCGGAGGTGCTTATACTAAAGATACTAAAGTGGGTTGCTACATTAAAACAAGCGTCCAAATATAGATGGCAAAAGTTGGGGCAATTTTTCAAGCAGACCTCACCTTTTTCTCAAAAACTTCACTGTTTTTGTTTTCATACAGTGGACATCTTCACTTGTTCGCATGATGAATGAGGGGGTTGGCTACCCATGATGGAAAAATCACGCGAAACCTTGTGGTAATTCCTCATGTGGAAAATTATCATGCCATGCTCGGATCGGAATTTTATATTGATACATACACGCGCGAAAACTAGCATGGAACCCTAACAAACTGGTGTTTTGTAGATGTTTCTCGTTTTCGAAGGCTGTAAAAAACTTCAGGTTCCATCGTAGTTTTCGGGAATGTTTGCCCCTGGGTGAATGATCATGCTTCACTAAAGCCAAATTCCTGAGGTAAAATTAAAGCATTGTCAAATGGCTTGCAATAGCCATGACAGGCGTGGCAACTGGTGTGGTGGCTTCCGGTATTGACTATGGAATTGTTCGCCTAACAGAGCTCCGGTTTGGCTAAGCGAAGTAACAAGGCCATTCTTACAGGAGATCCTTCTTAAGTACCATTTGGGGAGTAGTCCCCTGACCCGGAGGCAACAGCAGCTTGGAGAATTGCACACATCGAACCAAGATGAGCAGTGTTAAAAGCCGTAGCCGTATCCCTGTATCAAGTATAAGGGGTTGTTGCTACATGAGGTATTCCCATAATGAGCTACGACAAATTATACTTCGCAAATCTGTATATACATACAATCTAAAGCATCTTCCCATATCGGAACCCCAAAGATTTCCATCATTTCCATCAACCTCCAACCCTCCCAGGCAGCAATGAGGTGCCTTTAGGTTCATCCATGGAGGTGGCAAACCTCTGATGGGGGATGGGGGTGAAGCAGTGATTCCTTTATGGCTGTTTCCTTAAATGGTGGTACCCCCATTTCACACCTCAAAATGAGCATTTTTAGTAGGAAAACCCATGGGTTTGTTGGGGAAACCCACCATTTCAGGAAACACCCATATGTTTTTTCATGTAAAACGAGAAACAACATCCAAGTTACAACAAAAACGGGAAACACAATGAACTTGTCCTGGTTTGTTGGGAGTTTTTTTTTTGGGCAAGACTTGGTATAAATTTTGGTGCGCAGAAACATACTACGTATTACTACGTGAATATCTCCAAGAAAAAGGGCATCTTTGAAAGGAAATTCAAAGGAATTGATCTGACAGAACTTGATCCTGGAATTGTCAGATCATTTCGGGGAGGATTCTCATGCCCGCTTCTGGGGTGATGTTCGCAAAAAAACGTCGCAATTTCCACCGGAGAACGACCCTAGGCATCCATATGCTAGGTCTTGTTGAATGTTGGCAAATCTTCCACGGAAGCCGACCAACCGTCTGTTCAGAAAAAGAGTCTCATCAGAAAGGTATATGTAACCCCCTGAAACCTATGCTGGACCTGCAAAATCCATACCATTAGGGAGGCAATTTTCGGGTTCCCACCTTTTTACTCCAACGGTCTGTTTCCGCCTTTGCTTTTTTCCGCTATTGCTCATGAGTTCCCTCTGGCCGCTTGTGGTCGACCATTTTTTGTTCCCTACCACCCTGGCAATCTGTGCTTGCCGGTGGGTCCTTTTGGGTCCCTTGGTCCTTGTGGTTCAACGACGTTAGAACATCCAACATCCCACGTGGTTTACCGTGCTCGCTGTCATCCGTGGTTCAACGACGCAGCGTAATTGATGTATTCATCCATCGAGATGGTGCCAGATAAATCCCGATCCACATCAATATAAAACCTGGCGGAAAGTGAGGCAGCCAAAGTGTCAAATATTAACGTGCTGAAAATCATCAAACATAACTGGAATTACCCACATTTTAGACATATTTATATAGATACTTCTTTAAAACATCTTGGTTCAAAGCACAAATCGATTAACACAAGTAAAAACATTTCCACAATCAAAAGTCTTGCGCAATAGATAAAGGTCAACATCCATAATCTAGTTGGTGGCTTCAAACCATTTGGCAAATATTTGTCAAATTGGATGATTTCCCAAATAAATGTGACAAACACAAGTTGAAACCGCCAAATCTAAACAACTCACCTTCACCTCTCTTTGTCAGAGGTTTGGAGTCCCAAACCATCGAATCACCACCATGACTAGTAGCTGAAAGATGTCCACTGAGACTGCAATTTGAGTCACATGGACATCAAAAGATCCAAACATTTGACATGTAAAGCGATGTCAACTTAAAAATGATACACTATCAAGACCTACCTTGTAATCCTTGTAAAGGTTCCAAAGAAAATCATCAGAATAAAACAAACATGTTGGAAACAAACATGTAAACAACACACAAGAAATCATTTCAACATCATTTGTTTTTTTGCGAAAAGAAAAAATGTTACAACAAACAGATCCATCCAAGGAACTGATGCAACTCTTTGGCATCCAACTCACCTTTAAATTGCGCCCGTACTTCTTGGGCATCAATCTGCTTGTCTTTGTTGAGGTCAAAATCTAAGAAATCCTTAGCTCCGATAAAGTCAGTTTTGTGCTGAGCTAGTTGGTTTAGCCAAAAAATTGTATGCTGGCATCACCTTACTCGATCATCCCGCCGTTTCAGTCTCGGGTTTGCTTAGGGTCCAGCTATGCTTACAGAACCGAAACCAACAACTCGGTTCATCACCGCCTTTCATCTGCCCCCATTTGGGAGTCCAAAATTAAGTGCACCGGTTGGTTCAGTGGCCTTCCGATACTGCACAAATATTGATTGTGATTGAACATACTGTATGTAAATCTTCCGTGGTAGGAGAAAACTCCCCATGTGTCGACTTTGTCAATATTTTGATCCCTATTGAAATAGTACTGCAACCATACTTCCAGTTACAGTAATTGATCACCAGGATTTCTTTTGCACTTGCTCAAGTGAGAATCCTGTTGAAATTCTCCCTCCTCCGCCATGGCCGAAAGCCATAGCACACTCAGCCACCACCACATCTGCCACATCATGGTTTGAGCCGACACTGGCTGAAAATAAGGACTAAAACACACTCCCTCATCTATCGAAATTGCCCAGGATTATCAATCAACAATTTTCCTGACACTCAAAAGAAAAACCAATTGCTAATATTGGATATCCTACAACGATTGCTTGCAATCCTAGTTCAAATATTAGCAACAAACAAATTGCCAACAAGAGATTGGTTGACATGGAGAAGTGAAGTTCCATGACATCTCCTGTTGTTTAGAATCCTTTTTTGATGGCACCTTTCCCGACGCTATCTTCCCTTGGCCGCATTGGTTGCACATTTATATAGGTGATGTTTCAAAGCCACTCAAACGGGACATTCATTGCAAACCCTGTTTCCCCTAGCAATTGTCATGTTTCTTGTCGTTGTATTGACTAGTTTTACTCACATGAAAACCCTTCCACATTTTGGGAGTACAAACAGGTCTGTTTAAACCTGACACTTTGCGGTGAGAATCTGCACCTTTGTAACGGCAAAAACCCACAGAACAGCACCAAATCTCAAGAATTGGGAATAGCGGTGCCAAATCCACGCAAACTACGAAGATATCACTCCGCAAAAGATTAACATGGAACCTGAGAGTTTTCACCCCTGGAAAAGGAAAATCATCTTCCAAACTCATCATTTTTCAGGTTCTATGTTAATCTTTGGGGGTGTATATATCTGAATTTGGTTCGAAAATTAATCAACCAAACATCTTGTTTTCCGTGGGGGGCAATGATGAAAATGGGCCGTTTTCACCCTGAACAGTTGGATTTTTCAAGCAATTGCCAGTCATCTCATCCCTTTGAATCATTTCACCAACCTCCAGACTCTAGATCCTAAAAAAAATGAAGGGAGGTTTCCCCATAGTATTATATTATATAACCCGAACCTTTCCCAGGTGGGTTTTCCCCCATCAGAAAAAAGGTGGTTACCACTTTTTCACGAAGGTTTCGTTGAGGCTTCCGGCAAGGCGGCCATGATCGCTTCATTCTTGCCCTTTTTTTGATGCTTCGGGGGCAGCAAAGACACCGGCCCACTGAAGGTTTAGATGTATCAAACTGGTCATACAGAGTGGGATTAAACATGCACCAAGTATCAATATCAACTATACGTACCGGTTGCTGGTTGGATTTTTTGGCAGCAAACAAAAATGCCAACTCAGTGTATTAAAAGATTTGTGGGAGATTTTTTTTGGTTGTTGTGAAGGTGGTCTGGAAATTGGAAATCTCACCATGAAATCGCCAGTGAACTCCGTTGATGATCCCTTCCGGCCCCCTGATGTTAGAATTGTTACAATGTGAATACTCTACAAGCAAACCAAAATTTCATTGATCACTTCTTCCCTTGCTTTGCTCTGTTCTTGATTTCTTGAATCTGGAATTACAATGGTACACACCACAAGCTCTTGATAGTCAATTACAACAGGCTTCAATTGAAGTTTGTAGCAACAAAGTAGTGACAAGTTTCTTAGATAAGGACTAGTTGGTAGTTTCAAACCATCCCAAAAATACTAGTCAAACACCACCGGTTCGAAGACGAAATCCCCCGGCACCTTGTCCTCCCACCTGGCAGATTTCTGGAGAATTTATCGATGGGTTTTTGGGGTCCACTCGTAGGAAACACCATGGGGTCTACCCTTTAAGGGTTGTAAGTGATTGTAAGTGTAGATAGTGTAGTTATCCCTCAAGCCCTATAGTTATTCTTAGTTGGGTATAATTAATTGATAACTAGTTTGACTAGGATGATCTTTAGGGCCTAGTGGGCTAAACAAATTTTATAGGGGAACCTTTTATCTGCAATTTGTTTTCCCAACCTTAACCCTGGCTCACTCCTCCTTTTGCGTTCTGGGGTATCTATACCAGAAATTTGCATGCATTCTGAATATATTTGACAAAGAATTCACTGACTCACCTTCAAATGCGACCAAAAGAACCAACAAAGTCACTATCTGATATACACTTTGCTGTATTTCTATTCAACACAGTACATTTTTTGGGGGGCAATTTTTTGGGGTCGGCTTTCCGGACTAAACCATCAATATCGCTTGCCTTACGCCTACGCATTGTGTCACGGTGGCATTCACCCAGAAAGTTGGATTCATGTGTCCAGTTGGATTCCCCGCCCCTGCTCGAGAAAAAACTTTCATTTTGGGAGATTTTCATTTTCGGCATGTGAACTTTTTTGGGGGCCTTTAGATAGTAGGAACTTTGTAATTTTGTGCTGGTATAGCTGGTAGATTCTTAAATCGCTCCTCATTTGGAAGGGGTTTGAAGATATCCCCATAGTCGTCTCGTTCCTTCCCTCTCTGCCAAAAACGCAAAACACAAGCTAGTAGGAAGTAACCTAACCCAAAAGCGACTAAAAGCTTTTTGGATGCTTGACACAAAAAAGACACTTCTGGGCCCCTAGGTATTGAACATATCGATTTCCAATTTCTTCTATCTGACTATATAACAGGTATATACAATCACAAGAAATTTCAAGGAGAAATCATCTTGCCCGTCAAGGGGGGCCCATCATGGGTCTTTATTACCTTAAAATTAAAAAGAACTAACATAACATAACCCACCTTGAGAAAAAAGGAACATCACCTTCAAAAATGCCAAAGGAGTTGGGGCCGCCTTGAGTCGTAGATGGACTTTGCATCCGTCTCCTGTGTGCTGTGTGATGTCAACACAAGCTAACCCACCGGAAACTGCCGAAACGAACATCAAAGGTGAGAAGCTGCCAAACAACAAATTTCTCGTGTTTTGTTTTAAAGATCCCTTCCCAAATTTGTAGCAAAAAGGGGAATGTTTGGAACCTCAAAACTTTTCTCCAGAAACAAACCTCTCTCAATATCAGCAATATCACTCCAAAGACGGAGTCACTTCCATGCACATGAATATTATCCAAGGTGACTAGAAATCCCCAACTTAGCGTCATGCAACTAAGTGATGTTTCCGGATTTTTGTTATAGTTTTTTGTTGTTGCCCTTGCAGCGTTATAGAACTAGTATGACGAAACAAATGCTGAAATGGGATTCTGAAATAACTGGTAATGACTGGCGATAATTCATCCTCAAAATGCTGGCTAGAATAACCATGAATAACCTACATAAAATTACCTAAAAATTGATATTGGAGGCATGTATCCCTAAATCAACATAACTCAACCAACCAGTGGGGTTATCTTTTCTCTAGCATTTCGAACATCTCCAGTCCGATTTTCACATCCTCCACCACGCTTACGGTAATCTCTGGAAACTCGGCTGGATCAGCAAATGGATCCCAATCCTGTCGAGGGCAGTCGTCTCAGGATGAGAGTGGGAAGAGGTGGTTTCAACTGCAGATCTACCCTCTGGTAGTTCCTAACATAGCGATGGCTGGAAAAACTCCCCATTTGTTAATAGGAAATACTGTACATCTTCGATTCAATCCGGGTCCATTTTCCAGCCAGCTATGTCAGATTGCAGGAGTGCAGTTGGTAGTTTCCAACCTATGTGATTTTATTATTGGATCATCTACCCTACGGTAGGGGTGAAGATAGAATAAATTTCAATCCACCATCTAGAGATGATCTATTTGCTACTGGAAAAGACCCAGTGGATAAGGCAGGAACTGAAAATGGAGAGGTGATGATTTGACTGCACTACATGCGTTGCAAAAATGCATCTGTGTGTCGTGGCATGATTGTGCTTATTGCCCACTTAAAAACATGTTTTGTAAAACCTGCGCCCTTTTTGCGGACAACAAACTTGCCAAAAAAGGCCTCCATTTTCACTGCGATGCTCTGAAATCAAACCTGGCTGTGGGCCAACTGCCGGCACGTCATCTGATTGATAGCATCTGTGGAAGGCCAAGGTCTCATAGACTTTTCACAGACATTTTGCTACACTTTCCAATATTTAAAGGTAAAACAGCAGTCTGGAAACCTGCCTGAGGCAACTTCAAAGAGCCATAGGAAAAAGCAACCTAAACAATTCAACACGAACCTACCCACTGAGAAAATCACCAAAAAGTTCTAGACATGTGAGCCTTCTATGCGGCATGCTTTTCCATTTGCATCTTTTTGGGCGTGATGTGAAGACATAAATTCCAAATGAAAAACAATCACCGGAAATTGATAGCATCTCTTACATAAATCAAATCAACCTTTAAATTGATTGTTTAATCGTGGGGATTCCCATAGAGCATGTTAACTTTGGCCACCTGAGGAAAGGGAATCCCTTTCACCACCCTGGTCTCGCAAGACCATTTGTCGACCTCGAATGTCTCTGCGCAAATCAAGCTTGGCGCTGCCAACTTGTATCTATTACTGGCACTTTGGCCAAGGAACTTTCACTATAAAACATCAGACTGCAACTGCAGTCTGCAATTACGCAATTTGCCACTTTCCAAGGTTTTTGAAAACAACTTGATTCTCCCAAACTTTGGAGATACGTACCTACGACTTCCATGTTATCCAACTTCTACTTATGTCAGAGTTCTTCCAAAATATGACTACATTGACTACCCTCTGCTTACGTGTTTTGTTTCCAAAAGCCACATATGTCAAACTTCAACCCGCAGTTTGGCAGTTTCGGTCATGGGTACAGCGACTGCTCAGTTTCCCAGAGCCAACCTCTCACGTTACTCACAACACCTTAGAAGGCGAACTAGGCTCCGAACATGGTGTCACTAATGGGGGAAAATGCTGGATGTAGAAATGCAAATCTACACATTCACATGAGATGTCTTATCTTATCTGACACATCTTTAAATCTTGTCTGATCTTTTTGTTTATCTCACTTTGTCTTTTCTTTGTCTTATCCTGCCTTATCTAATGTTGCTTATCCGCCTATCTATATATAAAATATGTATAAATAATATGTACACATCAAAAATCGTGAAACATGCTCCGACTCGATACGGTTGATCTTCAATGCACTTCACTTTATCAAAACCGAGGTGCTCAAGACAGTCATTCGAAGAGCCTCCATGAAGTTGCCATTCTGAAAATATCGATCACGTGCGAGCTCAAAACTCATATTGGCCTGCCAACGGTTTCAACGCGTCGCCATTTTTTCCATCATATTTTCACAGTCGTCCCCATTCCTGAAAGGTCATTTTAGGATTCCCCCTAAATTACTAACCTACCTTTTGCAATGATATCACCTCAACGGCAAAACATCTGTCAAAGCGAAATGGGTTGAGAAATTTGAGCTGGAACGCAGTGGATTGTAGGGTCAACAAAAATTGAGACGCACCTCATCAGTCCAAAACTCCTGTGGAAATTGAACACTTACCAACTATTTCGAGAAATCATATGTAACTTTCTTTTGGCCAAACAGTCCAACGTTCTTTTCTGTCAAAAAGAGCTATCTATTGTATGATCATACGGGCCGTCTACCGGGAAGATTCCGATTGCATAAACGTCCAGTTGACAAATTGACTGGTGATGAAACTATCGATTCATATTGATTGTGCTTAGTTATAAAAGCCTACACCCGTGAAAACAAACATAAAACATGAAACTCACCCCTTTGAGAAGGACAAATCATCTTCCAAAACTGTCTTTTGTTTGGTTTCCAATGTTTCGCCATGTTATTTTTTCAGAGGATATACTGTATATGATAAGATTTCACCATTCACCCCCCAGAAAGATCAAGTCATTAAGGTTTTAGGCAAAACCCAAAACCTGCATGTCGATGGCAAACCGAAAGGAAACTCTGGGACTTGTCATCATTCCAGAGGGATTTGCGATCGACATGATGGATTTCGTGATCTTTTCTGGCTTTAGAGAAAACCTGACGTCATGAGGGGAAAAATGTCAACTTCCATCCATTTTTCCATCCATCTTCCAAAACTGCGTTTTTGATTCGTGATAAACCCCGGGGCTTCATGGCCCAAAGTTGCTTGGACTTCGACTCGCCGAGTTCTGGAGGGACGTATTTTTTTTGTGCTCCAGAAAATCCGTAGAGTCCTAAAAGAGCGTGAAAAAAAAAACAGGTGGGAACTCCAGAATCTTTACACCCCCGAAAACTAACATGGAACCTGAAAAGGATGGTTTCCAAAAGGAATCTCCTTTTCCAGGGGTCCATTTTCAGGTTCCGTGTTAGTTTTCGGGGGAGTACATCAGGGTTGATTTGTCAAAAACTATTCAAAGCAAGAATCCAAAATCTCTTCCGGGAATTTTATTAAACCACGAACATCAATCACGTTTGAAACCACAACCTAGTGCACTCACTTCAGCCCCAGCATTGACCTGCGAATAGAGTGCCATCTGGTAGAGGATTGATCCCATCTGTGACAAGAGCACCGCACCCTCCAATGTATTGCCAAGCTTGGCTCTTAGAATGGCCTGCCAAATTGTTGGGCTGGCATTGGAATGGAGCAGGGCCAGTCGTTTGGAGAAACTCTAAGGGTTGCCAAAGTGATTCTCACTCGGATAAAGTAACGGCACAAACTCCGAATGTCCTGGTTTATCAATTACACTGCACTTCTTTTCTGTTTTTGTGACTTACGTCAGTCGCGTGAGTTTTTCTTTTTTGTGCTTTCCAAATGCTGGTGTCACCGTGTAAACGTTTATCAAACTCGAAACGTCAACCTGTTTATGATCTCCATGGCTGGACCAGGAAAATTGATCGAATTTTCCATGGAGGGCCATCAGTTCCAGGCAAAGAACTCATCTTGCGCTTCCATTCAAACATTATCAAACATTGGGATTGGAAGAGTATGTTACTGACACTTGCTTAGCAATCATTTTTACCAATGTGGAGTTGTTATGAAGTACTCCAAATTCCCAACTTTTGCAAACAACATCTTATCACACCCAGCTAGACAGCTAGACTTAGCTACCCTCACATCAGTTGAGTTGTGCCAGCCAACTGGACCACCCGAGCTCGGTCCCAGCCTGCCATGCTTGCTTCATGTGTGAGAGTCCTGCTTCAACTTCACCTATTGGGGAGGCTTTCGCCCAGGAAGGGCGCTATGAAAGGTTGGGTTCATTCCAAACATTTTTGATGAATCTCTGGAAGTTTAACAAACAAAACACCTGAAAATAGGCCCTTCCCAAAAGGAAAGGATCGTTTTAATCATCCATAATCATCCATTTTTCAGGGGCGAGATGTTAAACTGCAGGAGATCCGAGAAGGGGCTCCAACAACAGCTCCCCGATGACAACAGGGAAATTTTCAACATCCCAAAAGTGCTCCGAAGAGCTTCCCCCATGTTTTGGGTGTATCTGTGCTATCCCACCCCAAGAAAGTGAAGATTACCACTGGTGGGACCCAGGCCTTGAGATAAATAATAAACATATCATACATGCTCATACAAGAAAATATGCATGAATGGAATTGAAAAACTGGCAAGCACTCAAACCCAATTGATAAAAACATGGAAGAAAATCAGTTGCCATGTATGTTGCCCAATGTAATCAAGTCATTTTCCACCTACTATCTAAAAGTGCATAACACCAAACAAAAATCCAATTTTCACCAACATTTTCACCAACCGCCAACAAAAAACAACAACTTTCCTGGGGGTCCCTAGGTTTTTGGCAGTTTCAGAGCTGATATGGCCTGAAGCGACAGAAGCTGCACCCATACTGCTAAGAATGCGTGCTTTTCCCAGCTCATCATTACGAGCATCGAGGCCGGCGCTGGCCTTCCGGGCTCAATGGAGGGATGGCTAGTTACCCCCAAGCAGGTGGCGATTAGTTTTCGGGGATATTTACATAAACCAAGACTTACATGGGGGATCCTTTCCAGGTGGTATCTGAAACAAGTGATAGAAAAACATGCTGTTTTGGTGGAAATAACTCAGTAACATCCCCCAAGGATGTTGCAGCTCAAAGGGGGATGTTAACAGGATAAAGTGGGATGACTTAATGGAATTGCTAGTTGGTGGTTGAACCAACCCATTTGAAAAATATTATATAGATATATGATATATCATATACTAGTCAAATTGGATCATTTTCCCAGGGGTGAAAATTAGAAATATTTGAAACCACCACCTAGATCCTGCATCCATCCAATCCCGTTTTTAATAGGGACTCCCATCATGACGTAAAATCCTTTTTAAAGTGGGTAGTGGGTAGCATCATCCCTCCCAATTCTGGTACATAAATTAGCCCACGTGGCGCCTGCAGTTCAAGTGTCAAACATGTTTAGTACAAAAAAAGCAGATGAAACGTAACATGGATCACCCGGCTGCGGTATGACATGGTTGGAAGAGGGGTTAGTGATGGTGAGGCTGGGATGTAAAGTTGTTCCAGCATTCGGTTCACTGCAAAGCATACACAAAGTTAAAATATTGGAACGACTATGTGCTGTCATGCAAATCATGCAATCTGTCTATAAATTCCAGCCCTTCCCTTTGTTTTTAGAAATATCAATTATACTACTTTTCCTCATCCTTCCTCCAATCATGAGTTGATTGTTGGAAGGCGGGTACCTTCCATTTTTTAAGAGGCACGCCTCATGAAAGAACATCATGGCATCCTTTCTTCTGCCCACTGCAGCTGCAGCAATGGCCATATTTCCAGAAACAGTGATGCCATCAGGACTCTGTAAATGATGATGTTTCCTGACTACACTAAGGCAAGGTCCAACCATCTGAAAACGTCCAAAATCAGGACCAGTCCACCACCCGAAACACACACACACACACACACAAATGAGGGCTTTGTTAAAGGTTGGTAATGGACAATGGTGATTATTCTTATGTCTTAGCAGGCCTCGATTTCTGGCGGGTATATTTTTGAAGGGCCATTTTCACTAGGGGCTCTACTTGAAGGATCAGTTGGGCATTGAAGACGTCCTTTGCTCAGACTTGCTTGTCTAATGCTGGAAAAACAACCAACACCTGAAGTCATTCTACTCCAACCCAAACTTCTCAACATATCAGAGACTCAGAAAATCATCAATCAATCCAAGCTTAAAGTAGGACAGATGAATCCACCAATGCCTTTTGATCCTCCGACGATGTAAAAACACTGCTGACCACTGGGTGGAAAATTGCATTGAAGCATGTTTCATGGGAATCTAACGTCAGTGGGAAGAAACAACATATGAGACAACAAAAATAAGTGTTCACCAACTGCGCATAGCATCTTGAAAATATCCCGCGCTTTGCCAAATTCTTGCATTGCCTCTCCAAAGCGTTTCAAATTTGCCTCAATCAATGCATCATTCAAGTTGAAAACATGCCTTGCTTCATGATCATGACGTCAGTACTGCAACTGGACATTCTTTACCAGTGTCCAGGCACCAATCATGATCTGGTGGCGGGTGCTGCTTGGCGGTTGATCATATTTTTAGCATATTTCATTGGAGTTTTGATAAGCCATCAACTGAAACCAATAACTAAGCCACCAACTGGAAATGATTTGAGATACTCATTCCGGTGCGTCTGAGAACTCCACGATCTCACTGATCTGAAAGCCTTCTATTCAAAGCACCAAAAAGGCAGTCCATCATCTACCCGCACCAAACGTACAATCTAACAATATTCAGTTCATTTTGGAAGGCTTCCCTTGATGAACTCCCATTTGTGAGATTCATAAATTCAAATTTATTTGGAAATGTGACATCTGTTTAGCTTATGTAGCACACATAGATTATCACAGATTCACAACAATGTCTCATATCAAATAGATAAGTTTCTAGACACACACACATACATATGTCATATGTATATATATATATATATTCAAAATATAGACAACCCCCATTATGCAAGCCATGGAACAAAAGCAGAACCATGTTGGATGAAATATCCTGCAGCCAAACTATCAGGATATCCAGCAGCTTCCAGAAATTCTTGGGCCGTTTCCAAGGTGCTCAAGGCCTGTGGTGGAGTCATCCAATGATACCAAGTGATCACCCCAAAACCAGGACATCTGAAGTCATTTTAGAGGTCTGAAAAGAAGAATTTGTATATATATATATATGTATATATATATTGTGATTGAAAACCTAGAAATGTTTGAAACCACTCAGAATGATGTGACGGATTGTTTTGCCCAATGTGGTGACCAATAAATTTGTAATTTCTATGAGCAACAATCAAAAAAACACGCTGAGCACTAGGTGCTGGTAATTCAGCTTCACAACAAACATCTGGAAATCAAAATTGGGAGGGGTCCATTTTGCACTTTCCCCTCCAAAAAAAGCAGAACATCTTGAGAACCAATCTTTACTCGGTGTCGCCCTATGTGCTATTTCTACATCTTTCTGTGGATGTACCCACAACATCCCACAACGTAAAGTCACAAAGCCCGGAAGGATCCGTAAAATGGTGGATAACAAGTAAGCAACTGTAGTCTTATATCACCTGGCTCAGGTCTTTTTTAATAAAACACAAATTTCAAATGACTCACAAATGAAACTGAATTCTTTGCACGGGGTCATGTCCTCCAAGCCTTCTCATGCTTGCCCTGCTGGCTAAAATTCGCTGCCGTCTCCATCAACATCTCCACTCCCAATGCAAATTTCATCCGTGGCGCCTACAGGATATTTCAAATCTGCAAGATGCAAATGGCATCCACAATGGCGCCCAACAGACTCCAAAACTCCCACCGGGTTCCAAAAAAAAACAAATGCTTCAAGTTGGAATGTGTTTCAAAGATTACCCTCCAGGAAACTAACATATCCTACCTTGGGAAGTTCGGAAAATTATCTTCAAACATGCCAAACATCAGGGGTATATGTTAATTCCATTTAGTTCCCAGGTATCCGGTATCCAACTTATAGGTCATTTCTGATTTTTGACAACACTTCAGGTTTCAAAACACACTGGGCATCTTGCCAAAGCATCAAGATCCAAACCCATCCATCATCCATCGCGTCGAGGCCGGCCCATTTTTTTTCCAACCCAAGGTGCTGGCTCAACATCTCCGCCTCCCAAGGTGATCGAGTCAAAATGGGTTCTCATCTTCCCTCCGGGGTTCCGGGGGGGAAAATATGAAAAAAATTGAAAGCAGCACCTAGTTGTGAGAAATACTCAATCTATATTATTTCGGTAGTATCATGTAATATAACTTCCCATATACCAATCATATGGTCTTATATCAACTTTTTTCATATATTCCCTATGAACCATTGTTACTGTAAACGAGTTGTTCAATCATGGTCCTGTCAGCTACCTTGCCCAGAACTACCCAAAATCAGAGCAACCAGAATGCAATCAGGGGTTCCAAACCATACATTGCCGTCTTCATTGTCAAGGGTCTTTTTGGAACACGTAGACCTCTGCGGTTGTACTTTTGGTGGGGGTTGTTAGTGGGGCGGGCTATGCCAATGCCGCCTGCAGCAAGACAGCTCCAACTGCGTTGCATCCTGGTGACAAAGATCCACGTTTCGTCAAGAAGTGAAAACATTGTGAACACCAATCTTTCATTCGCGGGCAATGTCTTTTTAGATCATCCTTTGGAAAGTTGGAAGTTTTCCAGTGACCCAAAAAAAACCTCCAAAAAGCCCATGGGGTTTATGTGTTGTTTTGCGAAAAACCAATGGGCCTCAGTCAATGGTGTTTTTACAGGAGAATCAAATCTATGGACTTCCAGGCCCCAAGCTTCCAATTGGGACCTGGCAGCCGGTAAACCTGCCATGGACATTTCGGCAAACCGAAATGTCCTGCCAGGACGTGATGGATTTGAACATAATCGCCCTGCAAAAAACAGCCAAATATTAAGGGTACCTCAGATACGTGCATATCTTTCATGTTGGGTACCTGAAAAATGCTGGTGGAGTCACTGAGATCAACTATTTTGGAAGGCTGCGCCCTTTCAGGGGAAACTACCATCACTTAAGCACCAAAGATAAGGGGAGCCAAACATCTGCTGTATATGGTTGAGGTTGAGGTTCGCAGTCGCATCATCCCATGAGGTGCATCCCCTACAAGCGATGGGAGTTACCATCAAGCCATGTCCAAAAGGTGATTACAGTGGCCTTGCCACTGGAAAAGCCACATTTTCAATGGGTATTTAGAACAACATTTGTTCTGAAGAACAAGAAGAAGGAATGGTTCTAGATATATAATATGGTTCTTTATCACTTTTATGACAGTTCGTAAAATACAAAAGGGACATATATCTAATATTATATATAAATATTATATGTATGACAACTCTTTCTATCCTTTCAAACAGGCCTTGGTTCACTACTCGGACTTTGAGAAACACTCCTTCCGTTGGTCACGTCCTGCGACTGTGCGGCACCACAAAGCAGCAAACGTGAGCAGCTAAGATGAAGAAGCCTCGGATCTCTGCAAAGTTGTCTGATGTTGTCTGCAGCAGGATATGTATCTGGTTGTACTTGCTGGTGTCCGGCATGTGGTGATACAATTCGACCAGGGAGCCATGTATATATATATACACTTATCGGTTTAAATAAAGAAATATAGAACGTATTTGATAACATAGCTTCTTCACAAGGGCGCATGGACGTTGATTTGACAGGGTTGCGCAAGAAAGGGACTTGTAGGTATATAAACGGATACAGTAAAGAAAATGTAACGAAATCATCAAAAGCCTGCGGTTTCCCGTTGCTACGCCGCCTGAATTGAGGCTTTTGGATTCAAAATTGGTCGTTTGACGTCTTTCCATCAATTCACACATCAGTCAAAAGGTTTCTTGGTGACTTTTGTTGGTGGCTTTCTGTAAACTGTAATCCTACATTACATGGAAATATGCCCAACCGGCCTTGGCCTTGGGGTACCAACCAACCGCAACCAACCATCGACAAAACCCAGGACAAACAGAAAATCTAATTGAACTAAATGACCAACATGACTGCATCTCCTCATACCTCTGATCCTGGCAGGTAGAAGAAAATCTGTGCGGTGTCCACTCATACGGAGTTTGCGGCAACGTAGTAATTTTTGGGTTAACCAAACCTCCAATGTTTTTAAGTTGTAACAGCAAAAGGTTGAAGCAAAAAAAAAGGTAAACCGTGGTGATATTACAGAAAGTTGAAATCGTTGTACCCCAAATATTCTCTGAGACTAATGTCCTGCATCAATCCATTGATATACTTCGCTACCTGTGGGTTGAAGGGGAATTTCTTAAGTACCTTGGTTGGCGCCATGAATTTTGTCCGTTGACATCAGCTGAAGGCTGACCCATCTGTACCTGCAGCTCTCATATATAGACTTGGCTGCCATGGCGGTTGGATGGGATGATGGGATGGTAACCTTGAGTTGTTCGAGCTGTTGGTTTAAGTGGAGCATCTCTGTTGGACATGTCTCAAGAACCATTGAAACTGGTGTTACCACATTACCTGTAGCCACAAATAAGTTTCAATATCTGTTCAGCATGCGCTATACATGCTATCTGCAAGGTGTGCATAGCCTGTTCTTTTCAATGATTTCCCCAAACTTGCATCGAGACCATAGGGATTGAATCTTACTGGAATTTTGCAGCGATGGGTAAAACGTCACTCTTGAGAATCAAAAGCAGATTCGTAGTTAGTACCCAGAGAATTATTGTTCATTCTTTTATTGTTGCCTAATCACAACACTAGTCAGAACTCATTAGTCATTAAATGTCATGTTTTGTCCACTTCTTGAGACACTTAGTTGATACGATTTGATAAAAATTGTGTCAATCTGTTGATGTTATCTATCTCAACATTGCACATCTTTCATTCAAAGCTTGCCAGAGCCCAAATCCCGAAGCAATTTCGGCATGAGTTGGGACGCTCCCCCTCAGTAACAGTGTCAACGCAAAGTTTCATAGGGGCGTCCCCACCAGGACCAGTTGGTAGTCACAGGTAGTGGGTGAAAGTCATTTTCCCACGGAAATATTAATTGAACAGCTAAATATCCACAATAGCTATACTGTCAAAGGAGCCACAAATTTCCAAACCATCATTTGCGGTATCCATATTTCAAAATTTACACCGAAGATATGGAACCAACTCATGAATTCAGTATAAACACCCTTCATCCCATCATGGGCCTGGTGCAATGAAACACCACTTCTCTCAGATGATTATTTCAATAGAAATTCCTGCCTGGGATCGACCAGTTTTCTACAAAAGAAACCCAGGAAGTCCAAGACAATCGCCAAAGTTTGGTCTTTGAATGGACTTCCTGGAGAAAGATAACAAACACATAAAACTGGAACACACATCCGAAAACGAACAAAGCCCTTTGGAAATCAAAGGTTGGAAGATAACATTTCCGTTTGGGTACTCACCATTTCATACCATTTCATGTCCCTAAACATGTATTTTTCAAGATTTACTGGATTCAAATGCATCACATATACTACCCTATTCTACAACAAACAGTGCTTGAGTGCAGAAATTGCATGCCATGTTGAATCATGTTTCACTTTTATATACTCTTACAAAGATGTGCTTGGAAACCTGGGGGTAGCTCCTTAGCTCCCTATTATGAAGGGATTTAAAGGATACCCCAGCTCCTTAGCTCCTTTCCAAGCACCAGCTAGCATTGTAGGACCTTCAAATGCCCAGTGAAAGACGATTTGTGGTGTCTTCAAAGTACACTGTTGACCAAACTTACCCGTTAACATAAACATCCAAGCTATCGGGTCGGACAGCGCCTGTCTTGTAAATGATAACCTCAGTGGGCAACATGAAAAATATCTGAAGAAATCAAACATGATCCAATTGCATCCACTTGCATCCAATTCCCGAAGTTTAACATAATAGCCCCTGATGGTGGGAAAGGAAGACAACTGCGGAAATTCCGAAATTGGGTTTTCCGGTAACTTTTGGAGGGGAAAACTCGCTAGTTAAACTTCGGAGGGGTGTTCATCAGATCCATGATTCAAACAGCGTCTCCACTGGATCTGAGGGGCGAACATCCGATTTTTTTCCAAATCAACAGCTGGGAGCCATGGCGAAAAAAAGGCCAAATCCGGTGGCCCAATTGCTGCTGTTACAGTAGTATCAGTATCAGTAGGATTGTGAGTTGCAAATCTAATCATTCCATGGTATTATATGGTATCAATATAGTCTAACTACCCAATGATCTTGGAGTTTCTTAAGCTTTTTGGCTTTCAACTTGTGTGGAACATATGCTCCTCATCCTTTGCTTTCAATCTTGAACTACGTAGGGTTTGGCAGCAACAAGCGACAGTACTCGTATGACAATGTTAGGCAGTACGATCTGATGAGATTACCAAACATCTCTCCAACCTGAACATCATTGAACAATCTGAAACTCCTGATATCACCTACCTTTTAAAGTTGCTTCTGTTTGATCTGTCAAGTCATGTGACACACTGAATCAAGCAATCAAACTCCAAAATGGCGGGGAATCCTGGGGAATGCAGCCAATGCAATGCCTCACACTTCAGGACCCCCTGCTGCAATATCACTTAAACAACTGAATATACTTCAGGTATAAAGGATGTATAACTGATATAACACCCAAAACTCAGCAGAAAAACTATCTTCTTCTATGCAAGAGTCAAAAAATCAAAGTTACATAAGTTGCATATCATCAAATTGAAACAAAAATATTGATCGAATAAACGTACAATAATCACTAGGATGCATGCATCTGAAGAACAGTCTTCTCGAGTGACTCAACGGAAAAGTCATCGACTCAATCAGGGCCAAACCAAGAGGAAAGGGACAGTTCCCAGAAAGGTATCCTATGGACTTATCTAGTATAATACTATAACATGATTGAAATATACAATTTCCATATTCCAAACCAACCAGGAATTGGCTTGGAATCGGTATATAAAGTCATTTCAGGACCTTTGCCTTTACCTCGGCGAACCGCCACAACAACTGAATTTTGTAGGCACAAACAATTTTTGCCGCGAAACGGTGGACCTCTCGCGAGCTGTCACTATGTACAAATTCCAACATTCCGGGTGCATCTCAATGGACGCTGAAATAAATGTTCACAGCTATGCTTGAATAATCCCTACAGTAAACGTTTGAAGTGTAGCCATTTGCTTAAGGTAATTTATGAGATGTTCTTCCAACCTGGCCATTCCAAAAGAAACATGTCAAGTTCTTTTACTGAATGATGCCTGAAAGAACCATCCACTGACAGCACCATTAAGTCACGAATTCACCCAGAAGGGAGGCAAAGGACTATCGGACGTCAATGTGTTTCAGCAATCACCTGCGAGGCTCTACTTTGGATCTACCCCCCACCCAGGATGCCAGTCAACACAAGGATTTCTTACATTTTTACTGGGGAGGATCCTGATAAACCTTCATTTTCCACTGTTACTGGGTGGGGGTAGAACCAAATAAAGAGTATATAAATATATATACATATACATATACCTATACATATACTCTTCCACATCAAAGTTAAGGCCCTTACTATAATTCACGCCACCCTTTTT
Source organism: Breviolum minutum Mf 1.05b.01 (assembly GCA_000507305.1). Taxonomy (NCBI): domain Eukaryota; class Dinophyceae; order Suessiales; family Symbiodiniaceae; genus Breviolum; species Breviolum minutum. Next base: position 40,092 of record DF240805.1, read on the forward strand.
AAAGGGGTTGTGTCTTCAAAAAAAACATGGTCTTTACGACACAGTACCAAAAGACCCATGATTTTCAGAAGTGATAGAAGTCCACCCTGCAGGGCATTTCTTTCCAAGTAGGTGGTGGTCCAACAAGCCAATTGGAGGTCAGGAATATCACAAACAGTATACAAATATCACAAATATTTAGGCTGGGGATCACAAGCTTAAGTGTCTCACTTTCCAATCTAGATTTTAGATGACAAGTCCCATCCTACTGGGACCTCATGTCCCAAGAACTTAGTAAATGGACAATGGATATGATACCTTAAATGGATGTAAATGGTCAGTAGGTCCGTGAAACAAGACCCAAGATACTGCACAAAAAAAACAGAGAGTTTCAAAACTCATTGCCCTTTTTTTTCGCAAGTTCCCCCGAAACATCCTAGGAAGCAGTCAGCAGTGAGTGATCAGTCACTCCCTGTAAAACTTGTACAATCACAAGGTTTATTCCACTTGCAAATGACTTATTTTGGCCCATCACCCTCAATTTCGAAATTACTAAAGATTTCCCCCCACAAAATCGTGACATAAACTTTCTCTCCTCCCTTCAACTGCTGTAAGATCCTGGTGTTCCAGGCTGGGAAGTAGCACAAACAACAAACAACAACAGGAGGTAACAACGTTTCTTAACCAACTCACTTGTTACAAGCATTGCTTTAAAAACAACAAAAATCTTTGCCCACCCACCTAGTTTGCAGAAGCTTGCGCATCATGGGCTGCCTGGGCTATTGCAGTCGCCTGAGCGAAGAAAAAGTGACATCTTCACAGAAAAAAGGATCTTCGCTTTATGAGAGACGTTTCTTAGCACAGCTTTACACTCTTCTTGTGGTTTAAAACGCTGAGTGTTCAGCAACTAGGAATCCGAACACTATGCAATGGACATGGCTGCGGCTGAAAAAATCGGAGTATCAAAAGGGGCCCAGATGTCTTCAAAAGGCTCCAGTTAAAGTTGGGGGTTTCTAAACTACGTACCATAAGTATCCATAACTGCATATGTAATTTACCTGGCATTTTTCTAGGACCTGCAACTTTTTTTTTTCGGGGGTCAACATCGTGTCTTCCCATGTCAACTGAGGGCTTCACAGCGCCGACCAGTTTCTTGCCTTTCTTCTTGGCCATCCTCTCCCTGGCCTCAGAAGCATCATCTGTTTCAATGGCCAAAACCCTACCCAAAAAAGTATATATAGCATATATATATATATTCAGGGGACCTGGTTGCAGTTGTTTCCTGAATATCTCCCAATCATGCGGGATACATGGCTCATATATGACATGTGCACTTAAATTCATAAAGTCAAATAAAAAATAGTGTTCTCGTGTGGCGTGTCGACGTCCCATTTTCATAGTACCGTGCCAGGCAACCTACTCTGCACTAGTACTGAAAGTATTGAAGTGTCAGAATATTTCAAAATAAGCACTTACAGTACATATTATACAATCATAAATATTATACAGTAATGAGGGAAGTCTCGCAATTTGTACTCACATTATCCACTTTACTTGGTGTTTTTGTTGGGCTGGCGACAGTTGGTGAGTTTGGCGTTTTTCAGGATCCCATTTTTTTCATGGCAAAATCAAAATGGCAAACAAAAAAGTATGAGATTCAAAGGGTTCTGAGATGATTTTTTTTTCATATCTCACATCTGAAAATAGACCATTTAGTCTACATTCCAAGAAATATTTTGAGGTGACAAAAACCCCAACTCCTTTCATGACTTGACTTCAACACCGTTCCCGAGATTCCCTGCTCCACCGGTAGTAACCAAACCTATGGGCAGGATGGGGATGAAAAGCAGTGGATGCCGTGGGCTGCATCGATGCTGCTTTTTCCGTTGTTCTCCGTATACGCAGGTGGTTTCTTGGGATATAAAGTTAAGATAGCAGGCGGGAAAATCCAGCATTTTGATGGTATTTAATGTATTTACCAGGAAAAATGGAGAATTTTCATGGGTCCACGAACTGCTAGTTTCAGGGAGGGTATGGGAACTAAGGTAGAGGTAGTTGGTCCAACTATTGAACCCATTTCGTTGTGGGATATCCTGGTGCCAGTTATGTAGCAACTGGTGGCCAAATGGTGGCCTTGTCGTAGTCGACCACGTCCCATGCCCTCCAATCGCTCTTTCCTCAGTTGAGATGGTCTCACCTGGAGACAAGGTATGGAAAAGACCTCCTCCCTGCAACTAGTTTACACATGAAAAATGGCTGCTTGGAAGATCGAAATTTCCTTGTGACATTTGGCCTATTTTCAGGTGTAAACTTGCTTCTAGTTTCAGGGAGGGTATATCATAGACTTTCTGATGTAGCACCCCCCGTTCACCAGAAATAGTTGGGTGAACGATGAAGGGTTATCAAAATTAGAGGGCTAGGCCCCTATTTTTGTCGTCGGTGTAGTTTTGCAAGAGCAGGACCTGAGGATTCCTATGAGCTGAATTTCGTATCCCATTTTAAAAATATGATCGTCAAATTGGATCATTTCCCCCAAAGAGGGATGATTGTTTTGTTTTGAAACCACCACCTAGTATGCCATTAAAAAAAGCAGTCGTTTATTTCCAAATCATCCTTTATCAGGTGCTTTTTGCATTGTTTTTGGTCAAGTTTCACAAGGTACATATTGACCTTTTTCAAATAGGCTGGTATAGTATGATACGCTGCCCAGGGTGCGCTTGTGCCACACATCTCCACAAGCAAGTCGTCACTGGTGTTTCCGTGAAAATTGATGACTTATCTTTTGCATAAAACCAACAAATCACACATTTACAGTCAGAAAATGTAGGGCAGGTCCTACCCTACAAAACGTGGTCACATTTTTTTCTGCATCTTTCCACCTGAAAGACCCTCGGGGAAATCTCATGCATATATCTTTCATCCTCTAAGAAATGTCCCAAGAATTCCCTTGACATAAGCAACCAATTAAGCCCAAACAAGCCGTTGATTCAACTCATCGTCCAACTGAGGGACCCATCCTCCCATGATCGCCAAGGCACTCCTGTGACATGATCTCTTTGGCCTCTTCTCGTCGTTGTATTTGCATCTCTTCCTCTGGGGCAACAGGGTCATAACATGTCACCACAGGGGGTGGTAGGGATGAGATTTTCTCGAAAGATGAATGGATACAGTAGTAAGGCTCCAATTATCATGGATTTTGTGCTTTGAGAAAGAAATGGTGCTTTTTCTAGGGACATGCTGGAACACCAAACCGATGAATTACCAACAACCATGGAGCCAGTCAAGCCAAACCAACCAACTCCCACAAATGTGGCCGTGAAAAGTGAAACATGAGGGTGAACATTAAGCGGGGGTTGTTCTTTCAGCCCATATTCGCCCCTTTTTCTTTACTAAAGGCACCCACTATGCCGCAAGGTTTTGAATGAACAACTTGAGATTTAGATGCAGCATCAGAATTCAGGAGAGTTGTTGAACATGAAATCGGACATCTTCACACAATTCTTGTCCTGGTCCAGCCATGATCTTTTACAAACATACCTCTCTGCATCTCTCATCCTACCACTGAGAAGGGCACCGTATCACTGCCATAGATGTTATGCTCTTCACCTGCTGCGCAGGGAATGTGACTCCAAGTGTGAACTTACCTGGGAAGATGTAAGAAGGTAGGGGCAGTATCAATCTCATTATCTCGTATTATCTCCACCATAGGCTACACAACTGCCATTTTATAGTGCTCTGTGGAAATTTCAGTGCCAAACTGGGACCCTACAAAAAAAATTGGATGGAGTTTTGGGAACTTTTCGCATTTCCTTTCAACAAAAAACAGAAGCATTTTGGGAGTCAATGTTGGTAAATTTGCAAAAGGTGTGACCTTTACATACCTGAAAACGACAGCTTGACTGTTCGACTTTTGTAATCGCTTCTTGCCCATCTGATAGTGCCTGTAGTCGGGAAAAAAATCAGATACCAGGCAGGCGAAAATGAAAAAAACATGTTGGACTTTGGAGTTTCGGGTGGGTTCTAAATGGTTCTAATGTTTTTTCCGCATGAAAAGCAACAACCCCCGTGAATCCGTGACGGGCGAACTGGCAGCATCATCCTCCTGAGGGATTCATGTGGATCACGATGAGTTCATAATTCTCAAGTTCATCAAATCGACTTCTTGGTTTCAAAATATAATTTTGCCAAGCTCCCATCTTGTTCCTGACATGTTTGGCTATTTGGCAATTCTTTTGCTCAACTTCATAACATCTTCCTGGAAGGGTTGTCACCTGACTCAAAGATATCTCAAAAATTCAAAGACTCCATGTTTACAGTATCTACACCCATATAATTGGCTTGCTTCGATGCTTGCCTGTAGGAAACACAGCCTTACAAATCATTATGTTAAAATCAACTGTAGAACACTTTGTTGCAAACCTGGAAACCATATGACAAGTGCTTTGATTGAAAAAGGCCTTGTATCAGAGAGGGAGGTTTGATGATCCCTAACACAAACCATTCACACGTTGATTTTTCCTCATTTACCTTTCTGGGGCTCTAATGCCGTCTCACACTCAAATTCATTTCAATGTCCGTCATGCGAGTGTCCGTGTCCAAAATGCAGTGTCATTTTGTTTTGGCCTCTTAGCAGTTTAAATCAGAATGCTTTCAATGGAGCTACGAAAAAAAAACCTCTTACTTTCCATTATACTGGTTTCTTAATAGGAATCCTTATAATGGCGTAGTATAATTCCTATATAACTGGGTCGTATAATCCCCTATATAACCCAACCAACCAGGGATTTCAAACTTTAAACAATACATTCAAACCAAAACGGGATCTCTCACTCAAACTGGGTTGTAAATCAATTCAATCAGTAAATACCTACGGGATTTTATCGGTGCAATAGGACCCTTGAAGAAAGTATATATTTCACTCCCATGATCATTGGACTAAGGGAACCCCCTAGGAAAAGAGTAGAAACAACTCAAACACAGTTTTTGAACGCTGACTCTGAAAACTGATGGCTGGAACCAAAAAATAAGGTTATTTTTCCTGTTTCATGCTAGCCGGGTCAACCATTACTAGCGGGATTTGATTGGATTCCAACAATGCTTTTCGGTTAAAGGGTTGGGAGGTGCCAGAATTTCATCCCTCGGCTCCAACTTTTGTTTGGAGGCAAACTTTGGCTCAAATGTTGCTGTGCTCCGCCTGTGCGAACCTTTGGTTGCAGGAAATTTTCTTCCTTTTGTTTTAAACGGCAATTTTTTTTCTACACGGATCTGGGAGAACCATCAAATCAGCAAGTCTGACATCAATCCAACTTGTGGGAAGGTCCTACCTAACAAAAATCCATGAATTGCGTTGGAAAATGAAATCGTTTGAAGCCGACACGGAATAACTCACCCAGATCTTTCACATTGTATGGAACATGTGAAGCCATCTGACTCGGGCAAATTGCCAAAAAACGCATCTCTGCACCCTCAGCTCTCTGTATTTTTGAAAGTGACGCGTTCCTTCACAATCCGGTTTCCTTGGCTGCCAAAAACTTGCAAAAGCAAACACAATAAATCACCCCCCAATGTCCAACTCCACCAGAAATAGCCAACTTTGATGTAAGGCTTTCTCAAGACATAATGATGGTACTATGCACCATCTACACACGATTTAAAGATGCTTCAAGTCATTTTATAATATTAATATTCTTGAAGGATTCCCCACTCCTGAACCAAACATAGCCCCCGAAAATAGGCCATCCCTAAAGGAAGATCTTCCAACCATGAATATTCAGAGGCCATGTTCGTTTCAGAGAGGGTATATTGTATCATCTTTGAGTTTCTAGCCACTGTAATCAACCGTGGAGGTGTAGAATTTTTAGAATTCACTCCGCCCAAGGATACCTGATAGATCACTTCCATATTAAGGGACAATATGGAACAATGCGGGAAGCCTTACGTACCTGTAAAGTTTCCTAAATCTGAACTTTGTCTCAAAACATATTTGAGCACCAAAAAATCACCAATCTCAATGCATGTTTTTTTCCTTCCGGAACTGTCCCCTAATTCTTGACACGAAAAGAAACGCAGGGCCCTATGTAAAAAAACTCAACCACCAACCCCCAACCCCACATGAGTAATGGAAAAAGGGCCCCTTTAAGTTGTTAAGGCTTCTTTCAAAGGGGATGATGACATCCCCTACCCAGTTATACAAGGTAAATAATCATATATGGATTATTTCATCGACCATTTATAAGGATTCCTATCAACCAACCTTCACCAACAAGGTGACGTGTCAAGGCGCTGCGTCTCAGTGGTGCCTCCACTTCGCACCGCTCCGGCGATGCGGCGGAGCGAAGCCGTGGCGAGTGCCGTGGCGAGGTGGAGAAATGAGACGAAGCTTCCTGGGAAGGACAATGGAATAGGGATGCTCCACCCACACTAAGTCAGCTTAGGGGGGTTATAGATATACCATATCTATATATGAATTCTATATGTACATATATATATATATATATGCATCGATATTTTATTATCTAAAAATATCGATGCAATTTGGGATTGCCCTCCAGTTCTTGAAAAATATGAACCTTTCGGATGTTTTTTTGGTTCATTTTTAGTGAGGATATTGGGTATAAACCTTCACTTGCGACTTTTACTGGGGGAGCATCCCAAAATATAATAGTATAATATAAGACCATTGAGTAAGAAATCAGCCATTGATTCATACCTGCAACATGCATAGAAAACATAATTTGGCTGTAATTGCAATTTATTTGGGTGTCATTCAGTGAAATATATTTTTACATAAAAACTACATAACCTGCTAACATCATAACCAAACCCCAAGGAATCCTTGGAAGTTCTGCTTGTTCTCACCCACCACCAAGGCCCCCAACCAACCCACGGTTGCACCTCCCGGAAACGCCGGGACCGTGGCTGCTGCGATGTCTCGGAGTCGGAGCTGCTGCTCTTGTCGCGTTCCGAGGCCGCGTGGCTGGGAGAAGGGCTTCGCAGGAAGGCCTCGGATCGTAGCGCCACCGGGGGGGATTTTCGGGGTGCCGTTTTTTTCCGGGGTGGCCCGGAAGGGAATGAGGGAATTGGAATCACAACATGGTTATGATGAAAATGAAACTTAAACTAAGGGTTAGCCAGTTTTGGGCGTGTTTTTTTTTGTTTGGTTTGGTTGGTTTTCCAAACCCGGTGATAATAGATATAATAGATTTAAACTGTATATTCAGATTTATATTTATAGCATATAGGCATGAGTTTCTGAGAATGTTGCGTGAAGAAATGGGAAATTATCTGGATTTTTTTGTGGAAGAACAAAATAAATGTTTGGTTGTTTGAAGTGTTGCGTTTAATCATGTGCGAAAGAGACAACCATGTTGTTGTGTTCACTGGTGTAACAATCCTCTCCAAAAAACACGCTTAAACAACCAACTAACCCCCAGCAAACCTTGGCAAAAACCCACAGTTTCTTCCTTAAAAAAACTTAAGGGGCTCTGCACTGTTTTGATGGCCACATTGGCTTATGCAACTCCAAAATGATCGGGAAATGGTGCCCAACAGGGAACTGTTCCAACCCCACACAAGGGAGGCAGGGGTGGAAAGGTCTAAAAAATCCATCCACATCGCCCCAATGACCTCATGTAGTGTGAAGAGTGAAGGCCGCTTGGCTGGAGGTGTCTCTGTGGCTGCCTGGTCCGGGGATTCTTGAACCACTCATCTGAATGATATGGTTCATAGCACCTAAAAACCAGTTCCCAAGCATATCATGAATCATATTCATGCAATATTCATTCATATTTCATATTATTTCATTATTGTCCATCAACCTTACCTCTGTAAAGAGGGCCACCAGAGATGGGCTGGGGATTCTGCTTGAGCCTTCTCACAGAATAGGCCAAAGTCACCGCCAAAAAAGCAGCCTCTTGTCACACTGTCATGTCACCAATCATTTCCACAATGTGGAATTCATGGAGGTCCTTATCTAGAGAGGATTCCCCTACTGAATCAATCAACCATATTTTTCTGTTGGCGGTTTGGCGGGTTTCCGGTTTTTTCGGTTATCAGGTACCCATGCTTTAGGTTGCGGTCCATTCCATCCCGAAACCACGAGAAATGCCTGCTGCCATTGCAAGGTGTTGAAGAGTTTCACCAAATTATAACCTGAGATCGGATGCATTGTGACGTTTTCAACCAAAATCAACCTGGTTGATATTCTTTGATTTGCTTGTTCGGTGCTTGGAAAAATAACAACTATTCCCCAAATGCTGGTTTCATCGTGATTTACCATGGTAGGTAGAAAGTCAACAACAAGCACCATAAACAAACACATGTATTTAGTGATGTTGTCACTTGAAGGGAAAACATGGGGTGAAAAGCAAGCACCAGTGACACGGATTTTTTCACATACCCAGCCAAGTCCAAAGACAAAACTTTGCCCCTTGGTAGGAGCGAATCCTTCATATGGATCATCCCAAAGACTATTCTTTGTTTGGTCTTGGACTTCCAGGGTGTAAGCAAGGCAAAATCACTCGTAAAAAAACGTCAATTTTTGGTTGGGATTACCCTACCGCAAGAGAGCGGTCAAGATGTGTCAAATATCTCCCACCATTGGAAACCATCAATCAACCATTGGAAACCCAACAAACATGTGACACATATTTTGTGAAAGTGGTGGATATTCAGCACTGCTGGATTGAGAATTAGGCTTTCTGGTACTGCCTGTCATATTTACAAGTAAAACCAACCTTTTCGTCGACTCACCAACTCTGAAAGCAGTGATTTCACATGCACCAAGGGAAACTCCTTACTTCAACTTGAATGGTAACAACACTCCCCCATGGATGTAACAAAAACTCTTCACCTGGAGATTTTGGCGCTCCGAAGAATTGTACCGCTGATTTTGCTCCAAAACAACATCAAGTAACTTCAAGATCTCGTTTCTTTCGGTTACCAAAAAATTTCCAACAATTCCAAGCAGCAAATCAATGGGACAGCCTTCCCGCCCCTTCCCTCAAAAACACAGCCAAAGAAACTTTCCACTCCCTCCTTCCTTTTAAAAAAATGCTAAGCAACAAATCAATGGGACAGATGCCAGCAATGGTCCAAGAACAACACCAGCCAATCCAAATTGTCCAACGCCTAAAACGACACCAAGACCTGTAAGCCATGCATTAGCCTCTGGAATTTCAGCATAGATCACCGTTGGAACCTGGAAAAAGCAAAACCGGTGGAACCCGGTGGCTGGAATTACGCATGAATTACCAAAATGCAGTCTCTCAAGATAAATCCTTAAATTCTACATGAACTAAGACTATATCTATATTATGTAATAAAACAATCCTGATGTAGGCATTTCAGTGCTTATGTTGCCCATTCATCAAAGTTGCATGCATGAACGTGCTCAAATGACCCTTTAATGTTTATCATTTTTTGCGATAGAATGAGGCAACAAACTTCAGCCCTGCACAAGAAACAACCAGGCTGGGTAAACTGATCACGGCGAAGCAGGCCTGCCACCAAACAGCCAAATTCAACAGGAAATACCTGAAATCTTTGGCGGCAAAGGTTGAAGGCGAGTACACAAAATTTTCAAAAAGATGTGGTTGGTTGATTTTCGCATACACAGAACAACATGTGTGTATGATACGCCAACAACCAACTTAAGCACATTAAAAAATGAACCATGTCCGAAAAAGAAGAGAAGACACTTCATATTCAACTAGAATTAAGAGTCAAGAGTGTTCTGAACAGGACAGCAGGCAGTTTGTTGCGATGAAGACTGCAACTTAGATTAGCACTACTACCCAACATTCAAGTGGCTTCATATTCCAGTGAGTCCATCCCTGGGGATTCTGTGGATGATCATCACAACGTGGTGTCGTATCACAAGTTCATTAACTTTTCAGTTGAGTATGCCTAGAAATTTGAACCGCAGAGTATCTTATGTATCTGGGTGAAATTGAACTATCCTTGATTTCCCTAAATCAAGAATCAGATGATTCAGTTTGCTAAGCTACCTTCAATTGTTTTCCCGCTCTGTGGGCTGTATAGTTTGGTTTGGTAGACATGTATGGCCGATGTCAACATTTTATTGATGCAGTAAAATGTGAATGGAACCTGGTAGCTGAAAAAACCTGGTTGGTAAACCTTGCTGGCAGTGTAAAGAAACATTTGGTAAAACATCACCATTGAACAACATTCATTTTTGGTGGTCTGACCTGTCAACGACTTTCCTGTTGACGTCTTTAAAGGATTCTGAGATCTGCCTCAATCTGCAGAGAAATGATGATACTTCATCAAAACAGAAACCAATGAAGTAGAGTGACATGTCTTCTCTTATGTTGGGAATGTTTTTAAGCGTCCCTTCAAGTCATTGGATTAAAAAACTGAAATTTCATCAACTATATCCTGCTTTGTGCAATGATCTTTTGGAGGTTTGGGGGAACCCTTGCCTCTCCAATCATTCTTAGCTCCAACTCCCATTCCCCTATCTTGATGTAAGGTGCAATGTTGCACATACCTTCTGGCTGTGGAGCCATAGGTACACCGCAGCCCAAAACGACACACTCCACACAGGAGAGACTTTTGGGACTAAAGCTAGAATCGCTGAAAGCACAGTGGGCACTACCACGATGGGAAGTTGTCCAAAGGAATACAAAAGCCATGTAAACAAAGCCTTAGTGCTGCTTGGCGCCCATGTTGCAAATTTCTGAAAGGCAAACTAAGGGAAAACATAGCAGCACAAAAAGAACACAAAAGAAAAATCCATGATCATTAGTGGCACATTTCTAGCTGGCCCCACAAGTCACACTTCCAAAAGGTTGACCAATGGCCATACTTGGTGAAAGCATTGGCCCCACCTTTCGCGGGGCCTTTTGAACGGTGTGGGCCCTGTGAGATTTATCGCTTTGCCGTTTGGGTTGGGGATGTTTCAAGATTGCTCCAAAACAAAGCTCCTCATTTGTATAATTCGGACATGGGGAAATTACAGTTTTTTGGGGTGTCCCCCAACCAAGAACCTCAACCTTGTGCTTAAATTCCTGCAATGCAGCCTGCAACTGTAAGGGAAATGATGGGTTCATAATCTTAGGACCTTAACAATGTGCAATCAACCCCCCTCTGGTCCACCTTGGACGTTCCCTTCTCACCCATTTTCAATGCGGGTGATCAAGCAGCCAGTTCAGAACCCTAAGTGATTGGGGGCGGTAGACTCGATAGAGAGGGTCTGTCTTTTCAAGGTGGAAAAGGAGAAAAAGAAAAGTGGAGAGCCTCGTATAAACATGCATTCCGACTTTACGTATTGGGACCCAACACAAACTGCCAGAGATATGCAAAAGGGACAAACAAAAAACATCAACAAACAACACATATATACAGTGTATATATATAACTACATGTGGATATGTGTATATATAAATATGTAAGTTTAAACACATATAACGATCATATAAAACAATAAACTGCAGAACAAAAGTCATTTAAGCGACAACTACCAGGAAACTTTGCCTCACTAAGATCAATTGGTTCCTTTCTTTCACGTGAAAGCTCCGAAAAAGTCGAGTAACATGAAATGCCGACATCTTCATAGCAGAAACCAACACAGCTCGCATGACACGCTCCGTAATTTTGAAGATCACTTGCCTTGGTTCAACAAAACGTGGGGTGATTGGGGAAAATTTCCCAGGGAAGTGCAATTGTGGAATGGTGAATGGTGAATAAGAATATCTTATGCTATCCTTACCAAAAATGGAAGACACCACATGTAATGCAGGGTTATGAAACCCACCATCTTTCTGCGAAGGGGTAGGCTTGGGATGGCTAGTTGTGGAGGGGTGGTGGGCTGGTCATGTTTGAAGTTGGAACAATGAACAGCTAGAACCTGGAAGTGATCATTTCCAAGTTCGGTCTCTTCCTGCTCTAAAGAGTTCCAGGCTTCAGCTTCCATATAGCTTCCATTTTCCAAGGCATGGTGCGTCAGAGTTTTTGCAACGATATGCAAAAGGCTCAAAAGGTCTCATAAGGCATTTCTCTGGATTGCACACAGACAATTTTCAAACACATTCAGAAACAACATCCTTCCCACGATAGAGGTGAACATGCCAAGATGTCCCAAACCACCACCTAGCTGCTTGTGATCAACCACACGGAGAAACTCCTGAGCACAGAAGAGGCGTTGGTGACTTGACGAAAAAATCGTACAAGTGATGCAATCTGCCAATACAGCTAGGAGTTACTAGCTGGTGGTTTCAACCTGTTTGAAAAATATTAGTCAAATTGGATCATTTCCCCATATAGGGATGAAAAAAATATTTGAAACCACCACCCAGGTTTTTCTTTAAAGATGTTGCAGCGCTCTCTTGGAGATCTTGGAGTTTTTGACTACATTCTAAGACTAGCCTCGAAACAAACTATCCCTTTTGATATCTGTTCAGGTTTCAAAACATATAAACAAAGTACCATCCCCCAAAACAGTAGAAAAAATCTGCGATGAACCAAACCGCAGGCAACTTATTATACTTGTTATTAGTATTATTATCCTTTGTTAATATGTTTCATCATAATCGTGTTTCTCAATGATGCTATATTCCCTTGAAAGGCCAATTCTGGGTGAATTCGATGATCATATTTCATCCATCTCCAAACTACTGACATGTCAAGCCATTTGGAGAAAGATTTCCCTAATTGGAGACTACCATATGACTATATATACTACCCGAATCGCAATCATGATGATGATCATCATCATGACCATCATCACCATCATCGTCATCAAAATATCATCATCAACCTTTATTAAATCACTAGCCTTTATCGTTTCGGCCAAGCATCTCCCACCACGGCCAAACAGGACTCTTCCGCCGACAAAAGGTAGAAGAGAGCCGTTAGGAAGACCACGGTTTGTCCAAGGACACACGAGGCAGAAGATAACAAATCTAGAAGAACACGCGGTAAGAAATAAGTGAGCCTGAAACACAGGTGTTTCGGAAAGCATGAAAAAATGTGTACATAGGCCGTTTGCCCCAAAAGGAAAACACAAGTATTCCAACCATCTTGCTATTAGTTTTCCGGGGAGTCAGGGAGGGTTTAAAAGCAAACAACTTTGATTCTTAGTCCAAGCACTTGGCCAATAAAGTTCCACCAAATGCAGCTCCATCTTTTAAAGCTTCGGCTGTACTCTGAGCAGGGCCATCTTTAAACCTCGACGGACACAAGTTGTCTTGGAATGAATGGGTGAAGAATGACCGGAGGTTTCGGGCCCACGCTATTGATGGAAGAAATCCGGCTAACCACCTGGGATGTATAAAACCATGTAAATAATGAGATGTTAACCGTTGTAAATGATGGGATATTTACCATATCAACTGGTGCAGCATTTCCTCGATCAACTGTATTGGGAGAGAATTTTCATTATTCCAGTTATCTGTGAGAATGCACTCTACAAGCACCTGTGACATGGAAAGCATCCCCACCAAAATGATATATTGATGTTATCTATTGTACAAGGAAATCTTTGCTTGCTGCAGCACTAAAACTGCCGGCAACTCCAAATTCTAAGTAAATGGCAGTGGCTTCTGGAAGTATAGTTGGGGTAAATCATAAACCTTTACCCTAGGCAGGCCCTAGTTGGACAAGGATTTCTTGAGTCTGATTGGTCGTTGAAGTACCTAGACTTGGAGACCAGAAGGAGTTAACTTAGAACCCGAATCCAATAGTGATTCGCTCGCTTTGGGATTTTATTCCCCAGAATTTCGGGAGGGAAATACTGAAAGATACCAAACGATAGATAGTCACCCAGCCGCCTTTTTTTTGGGAGGGCACACCAAGCAACAATGAAGAGATCGAGGAGACTTCCGCATAGGCTCCCGAGAGCAACGACGCGATATCCGTCAAATTGCCAGCTGCTAAACCACGCAACACCGCAGTGGTATTTTTTAAGGCATGCTTCATGACAATCGTCTCTTCAGCCTTGGCAATCCATCGGAACACACTGCTTTTGCCCAAAAAACAGTTCGTGACATACCACTTGTTATGTAACGGTTGGTGACAAAGGGTTGCTGTGGTTCCAAATGGGTTTAGAAGGAGCAGCTAATCAGTACTAATGATAAATGTAATTTAATGATTCAGTCAGTGGTGGTTCCTAGTTCCTCAAAATAACTCTTATTCCTTGTAAATAAACATGCCTTGGTGTTCCTTCGAATTCTTTCCACTCCTAATCAAATGGTCAATACTTGATACGATGGAATTTCATTGGTTGATGTCTCTCAAATCTCCAAAAGTTGAATTTGCCACTATTTTTCAAAGCAAATCCATTCCAAACAGGAATCCGTGTTTTTTTCCCCAGCTTTTTGTGTGTTTTTTAAAATAAATAACCCCTGCACTCCTTGACACCTACAAAACATCCCGTTTGATATCCGGCAAATAGCCTCGGTAAACATGGAGGAGGTCTCCATATATGATTCATGGTGAAGCTCTTTCATATGGCTTCGGTGAGCAAGAGGGTTACTTCTGATGTCGAAGCAAACATGGTGCATTCACATGACATGGGTTATCAGGTTATCAAAAACTGTTGTGGTAGGTAAAAGAAAAAAACTTGTGAGCAGGTGAAAATACCCTCCACCAATAATTTGATACTGATTTTCGATGTGAAGGACCAATGTTAACCCACGGCCATCAAAGCTACACCCAGAAGTTCAATCAAACAAGACTACCCTCTCGGAAGTTTAACAGTTCGCCCCTGAAAAATGGTGGTTGGAAGATGATCCTTTCCTGTTGGGGCCTGGTAACTTTTCAGGGCCGAGCTGTTTAACTTCGGGATGGTAAATGATAGTGGTGGTTCACCTTCTACAGAACTCCCAAAGGGACAGCTTTGTAGCTTTATCAGGTGCGTGTTGCGACCAAGCTACATGGCAAGCTGCCCCAGCTGCGACTGCCTGAAGAGGGTGCAACACCGAAGCATTTGTGAAGGTCAAAAAGGAACAATAATAACAAGATAAGCGAGAAAATCAACAGCTAAACATGGCTTTGGCCTAGCATGATCCGAAGACAATCTAGTTGGTGGTTTCAACCCATCTGAAAAATATTATATAGTCAAAATGGGCATCTTCCCCAGATAGGGATGAACATAAAAAATCTTTGAAACCACCACCTAGTAATGTATCTTTCAATACTAAATATTTCACCTCAGAGATTGCCCAACCATTCCACCTCTCGACATTTCATCACTTCGACATTTTCTCAATCACTTCTGTAACCGAAAGAGCTGGCTAGAAAATCAGCTGTTACGTCCCCTCACACCTAACATGGACATCAAAAAATCCCATAGCTTGAACACTTATCCCAATCATCATTTTCAGGGTCCGTTCCAGTTTTGGGCGTGCATGTTTCACCGGACTTCGGATGACCTCGCCTGAGGGGGGGTTTAGAATATACGGCCAGGTTAGATTACCCTCCAGGAAACTAACCTATCCCACCTGGGGAAAAAGGTGGGAAGATCATCTTCAAAATATGCCAAAAAACATCAAGGGGCATATGTTAGTTCCCTTTTGGGGGATACTGTGAAGGTCTCTATTTCTGAACAAGCTGCTTCTTCACAAGCCTTTGCCATCTCTGGAGTTGGACCATGACGATGTGGAACATCATTTGCTGCATGTTCATCCGTCCAAAGGTCATACATCACCTTGGGAAGCAACATGAGTTTTTACACACAACACTGGTAGCGCCCATGAACCAAATGCATCTTTCAAATCCCCCTTAGGCGCAAAAGCAGAATTCCCAAAACTGAATTAGTGTAAATGAATGTCTGGAGAGATTCCCCTTCTCAACCACCTGGGGGTGAGGTTGCGCAGTCTGGTGGCTCTAAATTGTGAGCAGTTTCAATTTCACCGAGTCACATACTTCAAAATATAGAAGTCAGGAATATGTCGAGCCAACATGATCCTTAGCTTTTCCAGGATCATGATGCGCAATGTGAAGGACTAACATGACACGGCCTAAATCCCCACTCGACCGCTTTGCAGTAGTTTAACCTATATTTTTCAAAACAGCTTTGGCTGCTTTGAGATGCCAAAAAAACCAAAAACGCCCACCACCAGCGTAGAAGGTCGATTGCATACTTACCACCACTCGAGTGTCAACACACCTCACTAGTCACTAGTCCATCTATCTACCTTTACCTGGGTCGGAATGGACGGTGAAAAAACGTTTGAACTTTAAGCTTCTCTTATTGATATTACAGTATGTCTTCGCTATGATTTGCTGAGTGAGTGGCTGCTGGTGTTTTGATTGGCCATATCAACCTTTGCCCGAAATAGGGAGGATTTTCCTCACCGACCTACCTTTTGGGAACTCCCCAAATGTGTGACTATAAAACCAATGTGAAACTCAGCGTCTCATAGTCTGGCAATGTCTCTTCAAGTTGATTTCTCAAATTTCCAAATAGGCCACCATCACTAGAAGCTCGGTTCACTTCAGCCAACACCGACTGATAGGCCTCCGGGTCATCTGGCGAGCTTACTTACTAGTGAAATCACTGGATGTTACAGATTTATGCAGTTGTTGCCTCAGGAAATGAAACACTTACAACTTCCAACTACATCCAACTACTATATGGGGTGATGATGCACATGATGCCACTGTTTTCTACATATGTTTTGGTTGGGGAAGCTTGGGCTTGTTAACTCCATTGATTCACCGGGTAAAAGAATTGCCTTCAGAAGTGGCCATGTTCAATGGTAACCAGAACGAGCTTTCCCATCTCATTTCAAAGGACCTTCTAACACACCAAAGCCCCCAACACGCACAAATCCAAATCCAAATCCAAATCCAAATCCAAATCCAACAACAACAACAACAACAACAACAACAAGAATACCGTTCCAGCCTCGCCTCCAGTTTCTGAAGTTGTTGTTGGCAGGTGCTACGGATGACCTCCGCTTCATGTCGCAGTGAAAAAATCAGGAAACTCATGAAGTTCAAGGTCAACAGCATCGCAGCAATGATGATCCTCGGTCGACGCGGGGGATGTTGTTGGTTCTGTCTGCTTCGGTGATTCCAAACGTGCCTTTGGAAGGATGGCTGGTTTCGAGGGGGGTGTCGTATTTGGTCCCCAAGTTGCCAAATGTTGAAATCAAGCTTTGGAGTGCTTAGAATCGACTCAACTCCTATGATAACACGAGGGTGCTTATTGGTGTTATGGGGAAACGACAATTATGTGCAACCTCCAAAAAATGCGCTTTAGTCTGCCACTTGGTCTTAGACAGCAAAATAACACCTAAAGCAACAAATCTTACAGCTAGCATGACCCGGTGATATCTCGA
This sequence comes from Breviolum minutum Mf 1.05b.01, assembly GCA_000507305.1. Classification (NCBI taxonomy): domain Eukaryota; class Dinophyceae; order Suessiales; family Symbiodiniaceae; genus Breviolum; species Breviolum minutum. The sequence continues at coordinate 57,377 of DF240805.1, forward strand.
AATCACTCGCGAATAACAACCTCCTTCCGGTGGGTAAGACATCCTCCTTGGCACAAAATAGGGTCTCCTATAAACTGGCCTTCGCAAATCATCAGGCCGATAGCATGACAGCATTTCAAAACTGACTGAAGTGTCCGCCCTCTCCATCCATGGCTCTTTTTCCGGTTTTTTCAGAACGTTCCAATAAAGCTGAACGTTTCAGAACAGACCGAAGATCATTGCAAGCCGAAATGAAGCTCTTTGAAGTTTGCATTTATATGAACTAAGCGGCATCTACAAATGGGTATTAGGTTAATGGCTGTCATTGCTGATACGGCTGGCTAGTTTTAAAACATCATCTGTGTGTGAAACTCAGTAAAGGTTAGTAATTAATTCATTTTTAAAAACATAGCGAGGAAGTCAGTCATAGGAGTCTTTCATGTAGCACCGGGGCTACTTTTTTTCTATCTTAAATTCACAGTTGGATCTATAGAGCCATTATGAAAGGATTCACCTGCTCAGTTCACCCTCGAAATGAATCCCCCAAACTTGTAGGTTCGAGTCACCATCACTAAAAAAACTTGCAACAGTTCAAACATCAGGTAAGATGTAAAAACAAATCACTGTTTTGGGGAGTGAGGTCCCTGATCCTAAAAGAAAACCATAACAGACACCGTAATGTTGATTAGTCCCAAATGGAGGTAGAAAATACACACATATACAGCATATACGTTGTTACACTTTGATGTTCATCTTGTTTTGATTGGACATCTCCATACTTCAAATGAAATATGTCTTGGCCGGTTGTTCCTTGCGCTACGCTTCCTGAGTTTCACATTGCTCCGCAACGTGTCTATGGAAGCTTTCCATGGTGAAACGGGTGTCGGAGTGAAACACAAAGAAATCGGGGGAAGCCATCAGTATCGGCACTTCCGGTGATTGAAAAAAATGTCAATCCCATGATTGTTCAACAAGGATTCTCATGATAGGCTAGGTCCAGCCAGTCCTTATACCCACAACAGTAGTTGTTCAACCCCCCAAAAATAAACCGACCAAAGTGCATGTTTTTCGACAATTGAGCAAAAATGTTACCAAGCGATTTTCACCTTCAAGATCCTTCAATTACCTTGCTATGGGTCATCCAAGAATATCAGTAGCATCTCACACATGACCTAATCAAATACTCCCAACTCCAAATTTTCAAGATGTAGAAATTATATATGCTTCCCTATCTTTTATATAATGATCTTCTCCCCCCTTTTTTCACCCTGAGACTCACTGGGTAAAGTGTTTGACTCATTTAACTCCCAAATTCGCTGATCACTGGCCACCAACCAGCTAAGCGCTAAGCGCTACGGCCGATCCCATCATCCAGCTTCTGGTCGATATCGCATCCAGTCCCCATATTTCATTCGAGCACCACTCGTTTGAGTAATATACGCCCGCACTTCAGGATGAAGATTTGGTAACCTCAAAAAAAAACCAACTGATTGTTGCAGCTTGAGTTTGCTTCAGGTTCAAATGCAAAGGCAACAGAAATGCAACCTCCAATTGACCAAGTCGGGTTGATTTACTATTGAAGAAAAAATAGATAGAAACAGTTTGGAAAAATGACACAAATAAAAAACAAACGAAACACATCCAAGTCACCTTCGTCCCCAGGTGCAACCACTACGTGATGTTGCCTTCCATTTGGATTGGCGATTCAAATTGTAAGCTCCTGGTCCAGGACGAACATCGGTGTTTGGCTTCGGAGTCCATGTGGCGATATCATTGGGAAGTTGTGAACGATCCTTGCCAAAGACAGACCACTTGGGAGGCCATGCCTTAGGGTGAATCTGATGGCCAATCTGATGTGGTGACCCAAGATGTTTCATATATCTCGCATCTGGTCTCATCATGGTCATTCTATTTTACTGGCCATTGAAAAATGGGTTTGGAACCCGCCACTTTTGTCTACTTGTACTATTTCACTGAACTGCCAAAACTCGAAGTTCCGGGAGTGCAAACTGATCAAATCACACTGACGTTCCATGACGTCACTCGCAATAGCTTTGGGTGAAGTTGTCGTGATTAGCCATGTAGCTTGCCCAAAACCCCTTGCCAAGAAACCAACAACGCCAAACATCTTGAACTTAACAAGAAAATACATGAAACATTGCGAATCCTATTCCCATCTAGTCTCTTCCACCCCTCCAACCCCGCGCCTCACAAAAAAACGATGAAAAACCCACTGAAAATCAAACCAAAAACAACATAAAACAACGTCAACATCATCCTCACCTGGGAGAATCGAAAAAACATCACAACTTCAACCTTCAAAATAAAACTTAAGGAACACCGAAAAAATCACCATCCCCACACCAAAACCACCAAAACCCAAAACCAAAAACCGAACCGAGAGGTACTTGAAGTGGATTTTCACCTCCAAAGGATGATGGAATCTTATTCTCCAGCTCCACCACTTCAGGTGGATCTGGTGCTAAACATGGCCGTCCACTCGACCGAGCTTGTGACCATTTCAAAGGTCGATAAGGACCATTCTTACCACAGCTATCCTCCAGCTGGTCAGGGGTGGCAAAGATTAAAATAATTTGCTTCAGTGTATGGGATACTAGTTGGTGGTTTCAACCCATTTGAAAAATATTAGTCAAATTGGATCATTTCCCCAGGTAGGGGTGAAAATAAAAAATATTTGAAACCACCACCTAGGATAATTACATAATATCGTATCTATCGATTTCTATCTACTAGTATGTCTATCTAGCTGTCAGTACTTCTGTCTACCGGTCTTTCTCTACTACTGCATCTCTAGCTGGTAAACATATTGCCAAAACCATGTCAGGCTAACCAGTTGAGATGTCATGGCAACCCTGCAAAAATGCAGGGATTCTCCACTGGTGCGGGATGTCTTCTATGACAAAAACATCTAGTTGGTGGTTTTAACCCATCTCAAAAGCATTAGTCATTAGTCAAATTTGATCATTTCCCTAAGTAGAGGTGAAAAAAAGTTCATTGAAACCACTAGATGCGTTTCCTGTTAAACAAATGGGATATCCATGGGTAGGCCTATCATTTCATAATTTTTGTTAGGCCATGGTAGGCCTATTAACACATTGCAACTGGAAAATCGGAAAAACCCTTGATGATCAAGGAAAAACATCTGACATCATTATGACATCTATATACAAATCACATCCATGAAAAGTTACCAACCAACCTCCTACAAATTTCCTCCATCTTTCGTCAAAAAAAACCCTTAAGGTCATTTTTTTTGTTGGTTCGTCGTTTTGCCACGTGCATCGAAGTCACCTGTACGCCATATTCGCCGGGATCGGGAGCTCTTGGTTGCAGAGAACCGGAGGCTGGAGTCCAGGTCCCTAACCTTCGATGCATCAATGGAGGGTGGTCCGGTGGATGCGGCATGGGTGCCACGGTGGTAACTGTAGGCGCATGCAAAAACTACGTATCCGTAATAGTCCCCTATAACGATATGAAAGGTAGCTTGAGAAATTTGGAATCCCAAATATCCCCAGGAAGTTCAACCTGTTCTTTTAAAGAGCTTTTATCTATTTTGTGGGGGAGAATTCCTTGAGGTTTTTCCTTTAACAGGTTGGGACCCCAATTTTGGAGGAGTCCAAGGACCGAAATACCATTCCAACACAGCTGGCTGGGAAATTCAATGAACTCACGATTCGTGTCAGTGTAGACATGTTTTTCATACCATACCAATGGCTCTAAAGTCTTTGAATCAGGACCCTCTTCCATAATACCCCACCAAGTAAGCACCATTGCCCTTCCATATAAAGCCGTGTGCACGGCCTTGTTGAAGAATGATTTCTGCGAGGGGTAGATCTGTTCGGGGGACCATGGTCGCGTACAATTCTTTAATCCATGGCAATGGCAAATCCATCATTGTGTGGGAGCACTTATTCGGTGGGAACAAGAAGGGGAATCTACACTGCTATCTTAGGTCAGTAGGGTCATAAGTCATAAACATTTGTCCATATAGTTGTGGAATCTACTTGATTTCAGGGTGAAACATGGTGAAACAATTGAAAAACACCTTGAAAACCTCAGCAACTAAGTGGCATTAAATCCAGATTCTTGCGATCTGGTGAGGTCATGCTCCATACCGGTTTCTTCCGTAAATGCACGTCATCATGCCATACATATTGTCCTGGAGCAGGTGTACTGTCACTCTTCCGGAGGTTCGGAGCACTGGCAGTGCCATCAGCTTCTAAAGCATGGGAGGGTGTTCTTTGAACAGAATCTTCCACCAAAACCAAACTGTCTTCATCTTTCACCTTCCGCCGCCCCATGGCGGCGTTTTTGATCGAAATGAACGACTGCTGGGAAGTTGCAATCGCCCCATTGGCTGGAGCCGAAGAGGCCGCGTTGGGCGATAGTGGAAAGTAAAGGGGTGAATAGTCTATACCGTCATGGGGTCTATGCCATGGCAGGGAATCCTCTATTCACAGTAACATTTCTTAAAAGCCATGCTCCTAGTCATTGGGTTTTCGCATATGGCAAAGCATCCCAGTACTCACCCTTCAGCATCCCCAGAACTAGAAACACTTCAAAAATTGGTGTGTCTCAAGATTTTTGGCCCCAACTCAAAAACCATTTCTAGCAAGTTGATCTTTCTAAAAATTGAGCACTTCCAACAAGTTGTATACCCCCCAACCACTGGGACTGTTACCCTCGGACCTAGCAAAGGCCCCTTCATGTCCATCAAACGTCCCCAGAGTTTATCAAAGTGATGTTGTGTCTTTCGCTCCGTTGCTGTTGCATCCATAATTTGGCAAACCTGTTGCTGTTTTGCTGTTGATGATTTCCCCCTCTCTGAGATGCAGCTGCATTTCCTCGTCATGCAAGTCCTTGCACATTTGACAATTCGCATCTTTGAAATCACCTGCCCCCAAAATAGCCAAGGCTCAACATGGAGAGTAGGAAGTGACAGTTCTCCTCAAAGCTTTTCACCTCAGAAAGTGCGTTTGGAAAGCTATGACTTTTGTCAATGGATTTTGTCTGCTTCTGGTAAATGTGACATGGGTCATGGCATCATCCAAGCGGCACGATGTAACACTTATCTACTACAAAGTATGTATTACCTTGGTTTCAGGGGTAAATATATACTATATACGTAACGTCCCACATCTTGCTCCCAAAAACCGGGATCTACAAGGTGTATTGATCATGCTTGATCATATTTTCATCAACGTGTCGATTTTTTCCCGAAATCTTTGGTCCTGCATTTCGCCTTTGGCAACGTTTTTCAATGATCTGAAACATGTGTGAATTCTGGTGGGTGGAAATTTATGGACATTTGGTTCATAATTCATCCAAACAAATACGATAGAATTGTAACTCACCCCCCTCTTCGAAAACAAGGGTTTGGCGGAAGTGTATCACCCCTTGCTTTTTCATGAGGTAGAATGATGTAAGGGCAGCGATCTGCCAAGGAGATGACTCAAGCTACTAGTTGCAAGCATGAAGCATTGGAAACCCTCGTCACCTCACCCTATCTACCGCTTCAAGTTCAAGCATTCGACACTTACTCTCGCTGTGTTCACCCTGGAAACGCAGTTTGAACTTTTGATGCCTGTCCATAAAAACAAGGATTCCCATCCCCAAACAAGTTTCAAGCCCAACCATAATCCGCGACCTACTTAGAGTATTCGGCTTGGAACTGATTGGCTCAACGTTTAGGAAGCGGATTGTAAGCCCATCAACATATCTGGCAATTAGTCTAAGAGCTTGAACATAGCCTTGGAAGATACACAGGGCGTATACATATATGACATATATAGATGGGAGATGTATCAAATCATTGTTGACATGAGAGATGCATCAATTCAATGCTGTATCTAAAGTATATGGCATGTTCATTCATTTTTTACAGTCTCTTGGGCCGATCTTTTTTCCGAACAAATGATCAAAAGTATCCGTCACTTCCATGGAGGCAACAAAAACATCAACCACCTGCCAATTCACAGTGACCTCTTTGGGGGGGGGATGGTGAACTGACTCCAAACCCAACCACCGGGGCCAACGGGGCCCGTGAAATCCAAGTCGCTCCCTTCTCCCAAGGTGCTTGAAGCCATTTTGAAACTGATCCCTTCAAGATCCTGCGCCGATTGATGTGGGTTTTGGGCGGCCTGGAATTCCTCAAAAATACCAACCCTCCGGGACTGGTTTGCGGATTAGTAAAAATGAAGCGTTAACAGTATCAATTCCTAAGGAGAAAATTTGGAAGGCAACTTTTTTCGGCAACAATATTCTTTGCTGGGAATCTCCTTTAAGAAACATATCTGACCAAGGAATCTCCAGTTTTGAAAAGTCACGTGAGGCCCCGTAGGCTTCGGTTTGTGGAGAAATCCAGCGATTTCAAGTCGTCATCTTCATCATCCAAGGTTTTTTCCCCCAATGATGACCGATGACCGGACCCACCCAGGAATTCATGGTTCAGTGGAAAATGGGTATATCTCCAAATATGTGTTTCCTTTCGTCATGTAAAGGTAGTTTTCCATTTCCATGATTATATGGGAGAAAGACTTGTCTTTGTTGAAAAATCTGTTGATAATTTCCGAATATTTCCATCCAAGAGTTCATTTGCTTGTTGTTTGGCTGTGGCTTCTCCTATCCAATCAAATCACCACCAACCCGCAGACCCTGCTGATTTGGGGGGTCTCCACTGGGGTAGGATCATCCCAGAAAAACAAACACATAAGGCATTTTTGTGGGAAAAGGACTTACATGTTTTGAAAGATTGCTGTACATCCCAGTAAGAAGGGATGGAAACATCACCGAAATTCACAAAAAGGGACAAAATCTTCTTCCAAACCTATCGCGGAATCTTGGATACTTCCAGCCATTTCTCCCTATTAATTGTGGGAGCGCTTTATTAACATGTTTCGTTTCTCCAGCCTCTTGAGAAGCACTTGCAATTTTTGCAATGCTTGACGCAAGGACCAAGGAATCTTTGACCAAATTAAAGGGGCCAAGAAACCTCAGCAAGGCTGGGTTGATGTGGCACAGTCGTTGGAAAATAACTACCAATCTTTCCGAAATAAGGCCATAATAAACCCGAAGACTCTAAGAATTAAAGGAAATCCCTCATTTTCCCTTATGAACGAGATTGCAATGATCATCAAATCTATCTGAAGTTACAAACAAACCCTCCAGACGAAAGAATTCAGAATAACCATGCGATGCACCAGTCATCATGACACCCAAACTTGCCTGCCTCTTCAGGGTGTCAAGAGTCCCTCACTTGGAAAATCACCCCAAGTCTAGCTGCGTTCGTTCGTACAAAGTTGCCCCACCCATCCCACCCTTCATATGTTACCAAGATGAATGAAATTCGATTGTCTACCCAAGGATAAGGATGAACCAACAAATCACTTGAAATCATCGTTTCATCAGCTCTTTCAGCTGCTCTGTGCCCAAAATGCAATCACTTGTTGGGTGGATATACTTTTGATGGAAGAGATCCTTCAACAGTTACTCTAACAGTTTATCAAGTTTGTTCTGCTGATTATATATATATATATAATCAGCAGAACAAGCTTGATAAACTGTTATATGTGGTCCAATCTAGTTTTATGCATCCCAAATTTCTAGAAAAGTCTCTTCCATCAACAGCGCTAAAGTCAAAGTTCCAACTGTTTTTTTTCATCTGTCAATTCTGAAACAGGCGGCGCTTTTCAATCAACCAACTGGAAAGCGAAACTTTCAGAGGAAATTAGCTTACACACCCCGACTTGCAACGACTACCCCTGAAGCTTAGTGTGACCGGGTGGCCCACAAACCACACTGCCAATCGCACGAAAACCACAAAAATATAGGTGATCACTGCCAAAGACATCAATTGTAGTTGAAGTTCGCCTCAGTTGCACATGTATGGAGAAAAAAAATGAGCCTTGACAGCTATATGTATATACTGTATACTATACTCCCTTCAACCTGCGCATGTCAAGGTCAATTCGGAGAGATCCAGGTAGATGTTTAGAATGGCATACTCGAAGGTTCAATCGTCTGATTGGTCGTTTGGCGTTCATTGCAAAGCCTATCCTAGAAAATCCTTTGAAGGGATAATCTCGTGCGACCATCCCCTTCACTCCTAAACTCCTAAACTGGTTGGTGGTTTCCTCCAATGCAAAGCACCAACCATTGACCAAAGCACATCGGCTCTCTGTGATTGACTGGATGTCACTTGTAAATTGGCGAAGATTTAGGAGGTTTCTTTGGGATGCAAGTTCCCCGAACTCATCTGAATTAAGCAAAATCTATCAGTATGAAGCTAAGATGTGGCTAAGAATCTTAGCTCCTTCTCCGTTTTTTTTTTGGCAAGCTGACTTTTGGATTTTTCCCCACCAAATCGCTCCCCCTTGTCAAGGTGAAAAAACGAAAAAACACAACGAGTGTCGAGTCCAAAGTTTGTAGAGAAGTTGAAGGCCACAAAGACGCAATAACAGTCCAAAGTATGGCGCAGAGTCTGCCTGACCACCAACTGAAATGAATCATCAAGAAATGGTTAATTGGTTGTTTGGATGTGTTTGGATATGTTTGGATTGCTATTTGGAAGTACCACTAGAATCCCAAAGTAATTAACAAATATTCCAAGGATTTTTTCCCACCCCAAAAAAATCAGAAATGTAAAGATCTTTAAAAAAGACTACCCCCGAATTCAACCATCTAAATTTCAATTTTTGGCGGATTTTTAAGCCAAGTTTCAAGACAAATCCATGCTTGGGGAACATCTTCTCAAGTACGAGTATGGCCAACTGGAGAAGAAAAAAAAATGTTTGGTTTGGATTGAGACAAGTAAATCACTTAATCAAAGGACAGCGTCATGTTCACATCTATTGGGACATGGGGGAAATCCGAATGTGCAATGGTTTTGTCATGTGGATGGAACAATCACAGCCCTGGAGCAGGGCGTCACTAACCTTAAGGGCATCCATGTGTTTATTGAATGGCAAATCACCCAGGTAGAAGCACCTACTTAGCTACCTTAAAATGAAAGAAATTTGCCAGTTCCACCACTTAAGGTTGCTAGTGTATCAAGTGTCTCCCACTATTTGCCATGGGTTGCATATTTACATCCTTTTGCAGCATGATTTCTTCCATGAAGAGCACCTGACTTTTGAATGGGATTTTGTTCCTTGTGAGAATGACGGGTGTCTCGACATCCAATACAGCACCATCCATCAAGCTTTATAGGTAGCATATCCCAGCTCAAGAACTCACATCCAGCCAACCCATACCCCCCACCCCCAAAAACCCTCAGGCCCCACAAGTAACAAGACCTTCTGCTGTTCTTAACCCACGGTTCTTGGAGTTATGAAACTCTGCTGTTGTGACTAAGTGGGGGCCATTCCATCTATTCAACTCATCATTTCCATTCATTGGCTTCCAGCCCAGGCCTGGTTGCTGAATTGATGGAAAGGTTTCAACATAAACCACAGGAAGGACATAAAACCATGGAAGAGCCATGGAACATCTCGAAAAACTTCCTTGATGCTACCATAAGGCCGAAACCTCGGTTTTGGTGACAACAACAACTGGCAACCATCAGGCAACCACAAAATGCAACCATCATGGTGGTTATCCATGGTTACCCTCCGGTAAACTAACATAGCTGGCTGGAAAATCCCCATTTTGAATAGGAAATATATCTTCAAAGGGTGCATTTTCCATTGCCATGTTAGATTGCCGGAGGGTATCCCGAAAAATATAGGACCCTTACATATCTTATGGGGGGGGGGCATTGGGAGGCCCCCTTGCGATTCCCATTGAACCATGAAGGATTGCTGGGAAAGATGGCTGCTATGGACTTGTGAATTTCATGGCATCATCCGGTTGAAACATAAACTCTGCATGAAAGAAACCCTTCACCAGTTGATTTAAAAACACATCTCATTGAAAAGGCTCTAATTATTTCATTCCTTGCGAAAAAATCTTTCATCAACAATGAAGGTCAAATGGGAAAAAAGTACCAAAGGCAAGCAACAAATCAAGAATGACACATCGATCCTTCCAAAACCATCAAACATGAAACACGAGGAAAACCATCCCGTTTGAACACGGACAAAACTGACCCAAAGTTTTGGCCAAATTTTCCGGCACAACTCATCGTTTTGTTTCTGGGTGAAACTGCTACCTGTATCATCGCTACTATAAGTTGGCGGCCGTCTCTGTACAGCTGGCGTTCGCGCCCTTCGATAGCTTGTAGCTCCGATTTCATTCACCTTAGCTTGACCAACTGTGGGGAAACAACATTCGAAATTCACGATCGTTTTTAACGCAATCGGCAAATCAAACACGTCACAACCCATGGAAGATATGGAACCTCGTCTTCCCCAACCCCGCGTTTTTTTCCAAAGAGATCAAACATTCAAGTCTCCAAACAGTGAGTGACTAGCCAGAAAAAAAATCGGGGTTTGTGCCTTGAGGCGGCTCACCCAAAGATCCAAGCAACAAAAATACCCTCCCGAAGTTTAAAAGCGAGTTTTCCCTTGAAAAGTTACTGAAACATATATAGAAAGTAGTCTTCCAACCATCATTTTTCAGAGGAAAACTGTAAACTTCAGGGCATTAAAAAGAAAAAAAAAATCCCCGGAGTCCTAAAGATGTGGAACACAAGAATCGAAGTGGCTTTCAATCACACCCTGTTTCTGTCGACTTTTAGGATTAGGAATGCTTTTGGAAGTAATCCTAGCTCCTTAGCTCCCTTGAAACCACTAGCTGCAGTCTAGTTGGTTCATTGAAACACCCAGTTGGACAAAGACATGAAAGTCAAATTCTTGACTTGCTGTTTAAGGATCCGGGTGAAAATCAAACATTTTAGACCACCTTTTGTCACCCATAGCTTTAGGATAAGGGAAACAGGATTGAAAAGCCGTTTCAAGAGCCGGGTCTTCAGTAGGTAAGACAAATCAAGTGTACTATGCTGGTGCTTCAGTCACCTAGTAAACAATTTAAACAGCCATTTAATTTGTCCCAACCTTTCATCTTCCACAGGGATGACAGATGGGCGAAACAAACATCAAAATCATTAAAACATATAAACAGCCAATAGGGCAACAAATTTGAAAGGCAAGGTGAGCCTTATCACAAAAACATGTTTCTATGGCAAGGTACCTTTCATGAATTTCCTTTTCAATTGATTAATTGCATAGACGTGTGATCTGGTTTGAATACTGCATTTGCTTTCTTTTCTTTTCCAAGGCATTTTCAGGTTGCAGTTTAATGGGTCGTTGTCAAGGGTATTGTGATGATAGGACGGTTTCATCCATTTCAACCCCGAATAAGTTCATTTCCCTTCGTGCAGCCATTCATACTGATGGTAGACTCTCTGCACCAAACATATTATAGGTCGTTTCTCCCTTTCCCCAGTTTGTGGCGTGTTTTTATACATACTTGTAAATGTGATCGCTGGAAAAAATCGACCAACAGTGTTAAACCAAAAAGTTTGGCTTTGAAAGAAGTGAGTTGGTCCAAGGTGCTTAGAACGACTGCAAGCAAATCTGCAAGTTCCAAAAGCTTGCGATGTATCATTTCACCACATGCAGTGGTTCCATCAATGGCACCATCTGATGCATATAGACGCATGCCCACATCAACCACATACTAAAGGTAGAAATCCAAACAACTACCCAACCCAATCCTCATTTGTCTCGCAAATCATGGCGACTTTCTTGGTGATGATTTGGAGTTTCAATGCAGGGTACCCCAAGTCATGAACCCTTTTGGAGGTTGAGCATCAGTATCCAAAGCATCAAGATTGACCAACTTTGTTTGAACAAACATGATTTTACAACTCGTTCCTTGGGAATCTACGGGATGTTACGGGCCTGGAAATAGCGGTAAAGGGTTTTTTGATGGGTAGCTTCTTACCCCGAAAAAACACGGCTAGCCGGCGGGTATACCCACGTGGTACATACACATACTGCCAATTCATTGAAGGATGAACCAATGCTACCAGTCTCACCCTTGCTTCCCCAACAAAAAATCACAGAAAGATCGGCACAAAGTTTCCACTTTTGAATCGCCTTAGACCAAGATTCTGATGCTCTCTTGCTTAGTGATATTGGTCGTTTCCTTCACAAAGAACGTAGATGAAATCATGCTTGCCACCACCCCCAGCACGAAGAAGGTGATGCTACCTGTCACAAGACCATGAGCAAAGAAACCTCGTGAGTCACCCATCGAAGGCCTTCGGCGGGTAGTTCCGAAAAAAATCGGCCGTTTTTCTTGTGGAGCCGGCCACCTTGATCTTGAGCCGAGTTGCTATGAGGACAGCTGAGGACATTGTTTCCATGATGACGTTTTTGGCCAAGGCACGGCTGGGAGGTGTGTGAAAATATATTTGAATATAACATGTCGACAAGATATTGTAATTATACTACTTGGTACATTCCATCTGGATCCATCTGGGAAATTTAGGTGAATCATCCCATAATCTAGCAGGCTGAAAGCAAAGCATTTTGGGGAAGACTCCCAAGCTGATTGAGATCGCAAAAATAGATCCCCTTTTTCTATCAATGTTTTAACTCTGCGACTTTAGGGATTCTGATGTTCTTTACTGCAGCTACTCATGTAGCAGGAAATGCCCAGGTCCAAATCAATCCCCGAAAATAACTCACACAACTAGAGTTACTGTAGTTTCTTGGCATGATTTGCAAGAGTTCAATATATCATCAACTACGCATAGTGCAAGATGTTGGCCATCAATCAAGACCAACCTGGACCTTTCTGTTCCACATTCTCCGTTCAAGCAAGGTTGAACACTCGCCGACCCATGGAGTAGCTGGTAGTTGCTAACCTCTTATCCTTCTGAAGGATGGAAGGTGACCTGGAATGAACCTACCTGGAGCCTTTCCAACTGCAACTTTTTCCAGTGAAGTTGCTCGTTTTCCAGCATCTGTTGCAATAACTTTAAGCAAAGCAACGGTCCTAACCAATGCCTTTGCTCCCAATAAGCCTGGAAGGCAACATGCTTTGGCATGCAAATTCGCATGGAACAGTTTGCTGGAATCTCCCTGAAGCATGTATATATTTGGTATTTCATTTCATGTCTCCAAACAAGCTGGAAAACAAAAAACGGCCAGGGAATTCCCCATTTAAACTGCCTAAACTGTTATCAAAATTGGCTCAACTTCCAACAAGTTGCTTCACTACAAGGCAATCATCTCAAAAATTCAGTTGTGCCATCATCTACCCTTGACCCTGCTCCACACATGTTGCATGTCATGTCATTTTTGGGAGTCAAATTGCAGGTCAATGACCATATTGGTTCAGCAAAATAATTCACCCGGCAAAGGCCAAAAAAGATCCAGCTGATCACTTAGCCACTGGGGTTCATGCAAGTAGAATTTGTGTACACTGCAGGATGTTACCTTACTTTACCTTACCTGTCTCATATTGGAATGGGTTTTCATCGAGATTCCTAATTCTCGTAAACGGTGAATGTTGTTAGTAATTTACAGTATGACTAGTTCATCAGCTCACCCTATATGAGTGATTCATCAAGTCAAGGCTCAACTCATGTCAAATTATGTCCATTTTCAACGGACATCATATTTGCCGATGTAAACCGTAATAATTCGCCAAGCTACCACGAAGCCCATCAGAAATGAGTGGTTTACAGGGTTTGCCCCTCTATAATTCCAAAAATTGTTCTAGTGAAACAGGGTATGCTGAGCTTGTTCAAAAATAATAAGTCGGTGGTTTAAGGGGAAACCTGTCAACCAGTCTGCTATTGGCAAACAATCATCTGCTATTGCATCTCTCTCCCCGACCTCGATGCGTTGCTTTCGTTGATTAGGCACGGCCACCACTCGGGCGTGATACAGTTTGCCTTCAGCCAAGCCTTTCCTTGGAGGGGATGGACGGAGTGGTCCTTTTGGTGGTGAGGGTGATCGAATATTCATGTGATGTATTCAGGTGGTCCTTATACTTTTTTTTTGCTTACCACTTTTGATGCGCCAGGGATATTGGTCTGGGCGAACTGTAACCTCTCTCTTTCTCCACACTTTCGAAACCTGAATGAAAGTCTTTTCGAAGACTTGTCACCTAAAAAAACCTAAGAGGTTGCTAAGAATCTAGTGATAGCTCTAAACCGCTCACCTGCATAAAGGGATTTTTAAGATTTGTTGAGATATTCCCAATCCTTTCGCCCGTTTGAAACCACTGGCTATTTTCAATTAGTTCTTGAAGCACCCAGTTGGACACAAACGCAACTCATAGTTGGACCTATTTGCAATGCGGAGGATTCTTTTCCGCACCTCAACAAAAATACGTTGCTAACTTTGTAATTTCATCATGATCATTAACACCTACTCAGTTTCAACGGGTTAAGACCTTCTTTCAAATTCCTCATGCTCTTGGCAACCTGGTATGCAAAGTCTGTCTTCGAAACCTGTTGGAAGTCCTGATGTTCCTGGTGTTTTTAACATATCTAAAGAGTATTCGTCAAACAGGGTCATCTCCCCAAGTGTTGTTTGAAAAGTTTTGTCATTTTGCAAGGGACCCATGCAAACCAGGTGCCTTACTAAACTGTTGTTGCTACCAGGTTGCTGTAATTCTTCGCTGGCATCTCGATCTACCACAGCTTCCACCATCGAGACTTGCTCACTTTCTTCTGACTCCGTTTCTTTCTCCGCACTTTGATCCATGTAGAGCCAATAGAAGCGAGGCAGTTTACGAAGTAACACCTGCCGCATGGGGGCGAAGGTAAGCACAGCAGGTTCTATTCGAACTGCATGAGTTTTGACCTATTGAACAATTGCGTAGCGTTTTGACTGATCAAATCAAGCGGTAAATGATTGCAGTTCTTAACTGGCTGGCGGCTGAAAAACGGGAATAACATGAGAATTGCTTTGCTTTTCCCAAACCACAGAAATGTATGATTATATATCATATATATAAATCAATACAGATGTATCAATGTCTGTGTGTGTGTGAGATGCACTTTAGACTTTACACCAAAACCCAAACCACCCGAAGCCATGAGAACCCCTAACCAAAAAATAACACAAACACCCTTCGCATTTTGAGGCTTCAAAAATGCACCTTGCAGTGATGTACATGCGAAAAATGTGCTTGCAATACCACAAAGGTGTCAGGCAATAAGCGATCAAAGATCACGCGGATGATGGTCATCTTCACTTGGTATAGTGGGATGGACACAATCATCGCCTCAGCACTCACCGCGTGCTTTTGCTTGGTGTTTTGCTGCTGCTGCTGCTGGCGGTGTTGTTGTTGTTGTTGTTGTTGTTGTTGTTGTTGTTGTTGTTCTTGTTCTTGTTGTTGTTGTTGTTGTTGTTGTTGACTTGACGTCTCAGCACCCTGGTGAAAAAAAAACATATATTTCATGTGTGTTTTGTCGTGAGAATTGTCATGCGAAAGTCTTTGAAAAGCAGGAAATTCAAATTCAACCTTCAAGGAACATCCCTGGAATCCATCTAGAATCTAGAGTATCGAGCTGCATCTCTACTGGGTCTGTAAGGAAATACCCTAAAAATCCCCAGACTTTTCCAGCCAAGCAGCCCAAAATAAGGACATGATATAGACCTCGAAGGCCGTAAAGTTGTAATAAAATGCAGTAAGAACCAGACCTCCTGCCACATGTACCACCATGAAAATGAAGGCCAACCGTGCAAATGCCTGTTTTGCCAACTTGGAGAGATGGAGTGGGCTTTGCAGGGGGAAGTGTTGACTAGTTGGAAGGTCCGAGTCAATGGGAGGTTAGGAGTAAGTAAGCTGTTTGGTGTTTTGTTATCATTTCAAATCCTATAGGAATCACCAGCCAGCATAGGAAAATGACAGGTATAGGGATCTGCCAGAATTGCTTGGCAACAGTTGTGAGAAAGCTGCTGTTTGATTGGGGGTGTTAAACGCCTAGCAATTTCCATCACTCTTCAGAGGTAGCCTCTGGTTAAGCAATGAATAGATTTCCCCAATAAAGGTTGAAGGCGGAACTGAAACTAAAACTGCTGTGGATCTGGACCAAAAACATCAAAAAGGAACAATATTGACTTTCAAACAAAGGTGTAAAGATTGTAATGCCATCCTCCACGCGAAAAAGAAACAGGTGGCAATTTGGTGGCAATGGATGCCTGGTCATCCGCATTCCATCGCGATTGCCCTTGCGACCTTCTCAGGTGACCAAATGGACGAAATCTAGCTGGTTGCAATCCACTTAAAAACACGTATTGGTCAAAGGAGATGCCTTCCACCCAAATCAGGGTGAACATTTAGAAATGTTGGAAGTTGAAACACTAGCTAGAGATTGTAGATAGATTTTCAATGTTTCATGTCTTTCTCTCTAAAAGCCAGAGCAAATGCGCCTGAAAAAAGGGTGTGTGTGTGTGTCTGGCAAACTCATGGCAAACTCTATTGCACTTTCATTTTTGGAGCCCATCTTTGCAGATGCATTTTAAAATTCGAGGGATGGATATGGCCTAAGTAGCATCACCCCTAAAATATGGCTGAAAAATAAAAAACCAAGGTAGGTCTTGGAAACTAAACATGATTTCCGAGTTCAGTATCTCCTCTTTTGGGTTCATGGTTCAAGTTGGGTGTTTTCATGCGAGTCACCAGACAGAGGTTTGGCTAAAAACGGTGGCCAACAAAACTTTCTATCAAATCACTGCATTTATTCAACGAAAAGTTGATAGCATCCAACAATAGCAAACTCATCTGAACCAAAACTTACAATTGCAGGTATAGTGACTATCACTTACTGTAAGTCATTAGAGGTTTCTGCAAAAAAACAAAGCACGCAACTAACACACTTGAACACAAAGAAAGGTGTAAAGGAAGACAGAATAGAATCAACCAATCCTTAAACAGCTGATGGAAGAAATGCTGATAAGCATTTTTATAGGTAGTGTACTGGTGATGTATCTGCTAGTACCTAGCAAGGTTCACACATCCCAAGCAAAACTGACTTCGTACATCCCATGTACCGTAGGTGAAAAACGTGACGGTGACATGGCTCCCTGGAAACATCCCCCAATTGCAATAGGGAAAGGTGAAGAAAATATCTATATAAATAAATAATGGATGATGGATGCTTCATTTATGCATTTGCATGCATTTGCTATGTTGGATTGAGGAAGTGTAGCAATTTTGTGTAGCTTTTTTTTAGACGTGTCTCAAAACCATCCCGTGCTCTCAGTTTATTACGTCAAGGCTCCCAAAGGATGTTGCAAAGAAGCCCCGCAAACTCTGCTCATCAGTAGGCAAGCGTGGACGTTCAATACCTCCTTGACTTCCCTCAAAGTTTGCTTGGCTTTCCTGGTGGAAAAAATCAGCTGATCAACTGGCGGTGGGTAAAGGCCCCCTTAAGATCAATCGATGAATCTTTAGGGACGATTCCTGTCAGTAACTATCAATCTGTACTCCATCCTCTATGGTATAGAGAAGGGTCGAGAAAACTCCTGCACATCAGATCAGCCAATATGGTCCTAAAAGCCTCATTGAATCCTTCATCAACATACCCCAATTCAGGAAGGTCACATGTTTTTGAACCATGTTTTTCAAAGATTGTTCATGAACTTTTGGAAAAATCCCAGCAAGTAGGCGGGTTTCGTTGGGTATGACCAGTCAACCAAAGTTCCCGCCAACCCTTTTCTCTTTGACAAATTCATAAAAGGAGAGTAATGAAAAACCACTTCACCACGAGATGGCCATTTTTCCCCATCTGATGGGGGGGAAACATGGCTTGACTTTTGAAGAGAAAAACCATGGCCCCATCGAGTCCTCAAATCGATTGAGAAGCTCCACGTGCTTCTGACTCACCCTTTCTTCAAGGTCTGAGAGTTGTGAGAGACCTGCCGAGACGGGCCGATGGGGGGGATTCTTACAGAATCTGACCTTTGATAATGATGCAGACTCCTTGGAAAATGGAGATGCTTGCATAGATTAAGATCAAATGCTCTTGAAGTACTCTTAAAACCTCATTATTGCAATACAAAGGAATGAACAAACTTCAACTCTCCAAAAACCTGAGTTCTCAAAACAGCGCCTCGTTGCACGTGTTCCAACTGTTCTTCCACTTCGCTCAAGCGATCACGGGGATTTTCTGCTTGACCGGAGGTCAGTTCGTCGGAGGAATCGCTCATGGCCAAGCAAAGGGTTGCTGGGGCAAGTTAAGGGGGGGAGACCTATAAGACTTTTGGTAGCATTCTTGGAACTGTCGTGAACACCACGGTGTTGGGGAACAAAAGACCATATCTATTTTCTCTATTAATGTGATGGAAGGATGGATGTGCAGAATATAACCACGCCAAGTAGATGGCCAGGTATGTTTTTTGGAATCGAAAAGTGCAGGTCTCTTTGTTTCATTACATTTTGGGACCGGAAAGCCGTCTTCTTTGACAATTTGTAGTAGTGAC
Source organism: Breviolum minutum Mf 1.05b.01 (assembly GCA_000507305.1). Taxonomy (NCBI): domain Eukaryota; class Dinophyceae; order Suessiales; family Symbiodiniaceae; genus Breviolum; species Breviolum minutum. Next base: position 75,766 of record DF240805.1, read on the forward strand.
AGCTTTTTGGCTGCTTAAAGAAACGCGCATAGAATGCACCTTTCATATACAAATCCCACAAGCAAAAAAACAAGTGCTCTGAGGCTCTCAGAAAATCACATATATCTGCTCCAGACAAAAACATGTGTCATGGAACTCATGGAACATCTGTTTAAAACGATTGGTCTCCAACATAAAATCTATCTCATTGAAGGTGCCTTTTCACCTGATGTCATTTGATCCAGCGTGATGCCTTCAGAGGATTTTGTTACCAAACTGCACAGCATCAGTTTGCGAGAGCATCATTGATCTTGGCACATGATCCAACATGAAGGGAATCATCTATTAAGCAATTCGGTCTCCCGAATGGCAAAAGACTTTAGCTTCCTTAAGCCATGTTCAAAAGAAAGAATGCCAACACCAAGAAGAGGTACAAGGCTTTTAATTTCAACCCATGTGAAACTATTATCCCAAAATATCCCAAAGAAGCTTTTTTGATCTTTTTTGTATTTCTTAACCCTTCAAACAACGAATGGGCCTTCCAATCATGGAAGAGTTGGAAACCAAGACAACATGTTGATTCACATGTGCAAGTTGCTCACCCAGTCCTGCCCAAATGCCAATAGCTCCTGCCGAAGTGATGAAGTGTCAAACAAATCTCCGTAAGGATTACACAAAACGAAGGTAAACATTAGTGGGACAATGTTTGCTTCACTATCAAGATTCCATAAACAAAAAAGGATTGGGTGGAAATCATCCCAAAGATTTGAACAAAAATTAGATTTGGGACATCTGAGATCGACACTTCCTAGGTATTTGCCCCAAAAACAAAGCCAGATGTCAACACTTCAATCATTGTCAACCGGTATTTGAATTAGATTTTATGATCTCATAGAAGCAGTTTCTTCTTTAAATTCTTTGACCGACCATTTCAGCAATACCATGCCTTTTAAGAATTCTGTGATCTGGGAGATCCCGATAGCTGCAGGTTTTGAATCAAAGCCAACGAAAAGCTCGTTTTTTGTGGTTGATGGGGTTGGTGCCTGACATGAATGAAGGCTTGATTTTTTCTACCAAGTCTAGGTTTCCTCACCAAAATCTCTGGTTAGTGGGGTTACCCAACCACAGTGTGATTCATTGAGATGGGGCGATTGGATGGTTATAACTCGAAATCCTAATAAAATCAAGATCAATGCGTGAAGCAACTTTTTTTTTCTGGGTGAAGATCGCTCAGTGCCATGATCTTTGCAGCAAGAGCAACCACACATGGGCTAGCTGGAAGAACGAGTAAGCAGCATTCCAACCTCCCAGCCATCGCGGTAAACTGCGCAACTTCCTCGGCGTGGCGTCTCAGACCATGGCCGCCCTCAGCAGGAACTTGTTCGTTAGGGACTTTACCCTGACGTATAGCAGAAGGATGCATGCTGCTGGAATCATCACCAGGCCACCGAAGATCACGCCAAAAGTTCCATGAATAACAATACCTATCCAAACTAGATCCAAGCACCAACAAATCACACTGACGATGAAACATAAGACAGGAAGATCCACGCACCTTGCAAGAGCAAACATCCAATCACCCAAGAACTGATCAGGAACGAAGCTGATTTGGCAGTATAAAATCATCGACAAAACCACTGAAGATGCTGCAAAAAGCGTGGCAGTACCAGCGCAAAACGGATGAATCTGATGGCAGAACGGAACCAGCTCCAAAAGCTCTTCATCATAGATTTCAATGGGGTCACAATACTTATCCATGGTCAAAAAAAGTGCGCTCACCACACCTATCATCTCCCATGCCCCTTGCGTTCTCTCCCGAAAATTGGAGGGATCAATTACCTTTTTGGCCAGGAGAGATTGTAACAGGATCATTTCAGAGTGAACTGCACGCTTGAGGTCGCCTTCCGGCCCCTCCTCCATGTCCAAGACTGGTCCCTCGGATGAACTCGAGGCCGAGGCCGAATCCTGTATCAAATGCAGTTTCCCTTCCTCTTCACTTTCTAGGGCCATCTTTTTGGGCGAATCTTTGGCACAACTTGTGGCGCTTCCTGAAAAAGTCCGAGCCTTCTCTGCCAGGAAAAAACCAGAACTGGCTTGAGCTGTTCTGCGGGAAGCAACTGAACACACACCAAAACAAAAGAAACTCACACAAACATCTAAAAAGCTATACTGTTATAGCCCCCTTATTACAGAAAAATCCGTTATATAGTAGAAGAGGTCAACCCCCTTCCCGTTTGTAGAGAAAATGAATACCCTCTCTGCAAACTAACGACAAACGCCCCTGAAAGTGGATGAAGTTGGAATACTTTCTCGTTTCCTTTTGGGGCGTTTTGGGCCTATTTTCAAGGGCTATGGCATCTATGGCTGTTAGTTTTCGGGAGGGTATACTACCCAGTTATATTGGGATCTCAATAAGTCATGATAAGGATCCTTATCAACCAACTATTTTCAGATGCACCACCACACGGGTCCCAAATCGGCCCCTGTTTGCTTTTGTGCCCCGGAAGTTCAAAGTTGAAGCCGAAGAGTGATGGCGGTGCTGCCGAAGTGGTGGGAGTCCTGCCGGAATGCGACGAGGAGTGCGGCAGGGTGGATTTTTTTCCCAAAAAAGTTCCCGATTTTTTTGCATACCCAAAATTGAAAAATCTTAACAAATAGAGGATGAATGAATGAATAAGACATAAATGCACGAACAAAAAAAGGAACCTAGACAAGGTTCACACCTATCGTCTAGAAAGGTGGATGTTTCATTGTTATGTCGAATTAATGGAGCCCAGCAAGGAGAAAAAATCCTCTTCCCTCCATTTTCCTCACCCTCTTCATCTTCACCTTCTCAACAGGTGTCCTGCGGGGAGACACGGAGGTATTTTCCACCTTTTTTTCAGCTTTCGCGGCAGAGCTTGGAGCCGGTGAAGCATCTTTGGCTTCCTTGGAGACGTGGAACAAGGCTGAAGTGATGGGAACAATGGAAGACATCCACACAGGGCTTGTTGATTTTGTAGCTCATATTCATGCATATTCTGAAGCGAAAGAAGGTTATGTTGAATTTGCACCCAAGACACATGTTTAGGATCTGAGAATCCTCCGAAGGAGGACTTTGCACTACTTGAAACTAACAGCTTGCACTTGCAAAGGCTCTATACTTTTGTTTTGGTGGCTTTTGTATCTTCTTCAAGGTTTTTTTTCAGAAACTAGAGTGTGCACTTTCTGAGAACTCAATGGCAGTAAGTGTTTGGTCCGGATTTTAGACGTCTTAAAAAACATCCAAAAACGCCTCCTTTCATCGTTCCCTTCTCACCTTCGAAAACTCATTTCATCTCATCCTGTGACCTAAGTTTCTGACACCTCTCTTTCCTTTTCGTCGAGCTGCGCGCTCGCGAGCCTCGGAAATGAGCAACAAATGTAGATTTACCAATTTTCATGATATCACTTAGTATACAACAAAAGACTATTAAATGGCGTATGCAAAATGGCAATAAGAAACCATAGACATGAATGCTGGCGCCTCTCACAGTATGAACTACTAAACTGATACTCATTTAGTCAGCCAAAGCTTAAGTGTTTTGGAATCCCATCATTACTTTTGGAGAACCCCTGGATTTTTTCAATACGAATGAACTCCAATGTTACGTGTTGTCAACCCAGTCGAAACAGCATGAATGAGCCAAGCGGAAAATCTTCCTATATCAAATAGTCGCAAACAGTATTTTTTTGAAACAGCCCCCCAGAAAATGTCTCTCATTGGAAATGGGAGAAGCAAATTCCACCAAAAAGACGATATCCATAACCATCAACAACTCACAATGGTTTGAACACACTGCCTGCTGAGTCCACTCTGTGTTCTGTGCCAAACCAGTCAAATGAAATCAAGTGAACTAATTGGCTAAAGGAATGATAATCAAACTTAGACAATGAGAAAACTGCTAGACTATTCTATATGGCTTGTCCTCACTCTCAAAAATAGCTACAGTAGTCTAAATCATCACTTGGTTTCTTGTAGATGCTACCTGTTGTCTTCAGCCTATTGGAAGGAAAAACAACCCAAGGTAAATACTACTACTTCACCGACCTTGAGGTCTTGTTTTCGGAGTCTAAAAGGGATTCCTTTATATATGTCATGACTTGAACCCCACAAAACCCTGAATAAACAAATCAAGGACTTCATGATTTTTTTTCTCCATTGGACCTGGATCAATTTCAGACTCCCCCAAGGAATACTAGCAGAGTACATGTCCATCTCATACGTAAACTGGTTGGTGGTTTCAACCCATCTGAAAAATATTCGTCAAACCGGGAATCTTCCCCAAGGTTCGGGGTGAACATTAAAAAATATTTGAGTTGCCACCACCTAACCTAGTAAATCATCACAAATCAACCAACATCAACAAACATCCAGTACCAGTAGTGGCTCACGTCCACTGAGCTTTCTACTCCTCCAGCGGTCACCCCTGCCACTTGGCTGGGCCCAGGGGACAGTGAAAACTTGGGAAACATGGCAGTGAGACAAGCCCAAATGAAACCTACTGTTGATGGGAAATCCCAAACAACCACCGTTTGGATGCATAAAAAAACTTTTGATTTAATGGGATAAACTGGCAACCTCAACTGGTGCAGGGTAGGTAGGTGTCTTTCTGGATTTTTTCTAGATAACTTCCGATCAAAAAACATAAAATCACCTTTTTTTAAGGCAGGAAAGACGCCACTTGAATGTAACCTCAAAAGCAATATTACATTATATTACATGAAATGTCCTTGGTCTGCTCTATTTTTTCTACCCTTTTTGTCCACCTTCGCTCCGAAAACCAAAAAGAAATCCCTAAAGTTGATCTGATGCATCTGATGTGGTCGTCAATTCGCCGAATCAAAATGACACCATCTCAACTGGTGCCAAATGAAAATCTTTGGTGCATCATTGGTATATGTTAGTTAGTACCGTGTTTTTCCAGTTTTACCCTGAACAAGTGGTTCATCAAACCAAACTTTGACCCTCCATCGACCTGATGAAACCTCACAACGGGACTCTTAAGGTGAACAGCTGGACAAATATTGATGATGATTCTTTGTTTCAATATCTACAGAAAGGTGACCAAACTTGCATTTAAACCTAACTGTTCGTTAATTAAACAGTTTACAGTGTATATATATATATACACAGTAAATTCTATGCCAAACATCTCTATATATATATATATGTTTCCTTTCCAAGCGGGTTCGTTTTTTTTTTGCTTCCTGCCGTATCGTAAATGAACTGCTTTTAAACATGGATCCTTTCACTTGGATTTCGAAAACACAATTTTGTGAGGCATCTTCAAGACACATCCTCCATGATGATTGCAACTTGCAACCTCGCCTTTTCGCATTCGTCCGAAAACACCACCTTCCATGCGCTCTCGCCTCGGCAAAAGTTTATGGCAAAATGTCAGATGCTTGAAACGAAATCACGATATCTAAGTGAAACATGGCAAAGAATAGCCTCCTTGCTGCTGCTGCCTCATTTTCTACTTGTACTAGTAAATGATATTAAAAAACTTATATGTCAACATGAGGGATACAGGGTGAGTTTGATTACATGTCGAAAATATCTGGGTCCATCGCAGGAACCACCAAACATTCGATTCTTAGAGATATCATCTGACCATTTTCGTGCCTAAGCTTTTCCATTTAAACCACCCTTCCGTTGGGGTGTCAAGCATGAAGTCTCCCTAAAATTCATCAAGAGTACAAGAATATCTCCTTCATTCATCATTATTCTATGGGTCAAGGGGACCACGGTGAGTATACGGTGAGTTGCTGTATATAACAACTCTTGAATGAAACTGTAGTCCTGGTACTTTTGGCGGGTGCACCTAGGAGGGCCCTGGCATTTATCTACACGACATCTCTCATCCAGCGTTCATCGTCCATTGTTCATCGACTATCTAATCACAATTAACCATGGTCATCATCACCCCCACCACCATCATTTCCAGTACAATCACCAGCTTCATCATTAGCATGAAACAAGGGACATGCAGGTAAATCCAAATGGTTTCAGCAACGCAAATAATACCAACATTCATTTGCCCAAATGTATCCAAATGTTGAATTTCCGCTTTCAAAATAGATGTGTTAACATGTGTTGACCGAATGCTTGACTCAAAAGGGGCATATGACATATTTAGAGCAACCCATTCTCACATACGGACATTCGATGACATTCTGGGATAGTAATACTGTCTGTATGCCAGAAATCTATTGGAAACATCGAAATCGATCGAAACTTTTTACCCAAAATCAAGGGCATGTAATTGAACAAATTCATCTGAAAATTGCAACCACACCTTTCGATCAAAGGTTTTGAGTATCTTGTTGCACATTTTTTCAGCGAAGCCTTGAAACAATGGTTAGCTCAAATGTGCAAAAATAAAATCCCAACAAATTCGATCTTTTTTTTGCCATGTTTCAACCTTCCAGAAAGACAAACAACATCAATTCGTTGCAAAAACCTTTCAGATTTAAAGGTGGGTCCATGGTTTTCATCAATCCGTAGGTTTTTACCACCGCAGGATCCGTAGGTGCCTGGGATTGGTTGGTGACTGATGGTGACCCGTGGGGACGACAACTCGCCAATTGGGTTTCCCCAACTCTTGGGCAATGATCTTTTGAGCTTCTGCTTGTCGTTGAAGAAATTTATCCTCCTGCAATCTGGTCGGTGGTTTTGAAACACCAACCCATCCGAAAACATATCGCTGGTCAAAATGGGTTCATCTTCCCCAAGGTTCGGGGTGAAGATAAAAAATACCTGAAACCACCAGCTTGAAATAACCGCGAGAAAAAAGTCTTCATTTCAAAGGCCCCCAATTGAAATATCCTTATGATAATCGAGAATCCTGATGAAAAGTTTACGTGTTTTTCCTGAACTGGCGATTCTCCACAAGAGTTTACGTCTTTTTCTTGGAGTGAGAATCATGATGAAAGAGAATGAGAAGGCAAGACACTTTGCAAAGTTCGTTTTGTATATACAAGGGAGAACTGGGAATTGCCAGCATTTGAGCCGTCATTCTTCTTGTTGACAACGGGGTTCTCTGATGGACTATTTTTCTCATCCCAAAGTGTAACCATCGAAAGCAACAACCAATGTAAGCGTTAGGTGAACGGATCACTCACTTCAAATTTGACAACAAAAAAACAAATTCATGAACATATGGACCATTGAATCAAACCTTGAAAATCTGCCGGTTGGAACTTTCCAAAAGATGACCATCGCGCAAAGGATCTGCCTCTCAAATATCGAGATTCTTTGGTGTCCATACCAAAAATGAAAAAAAAAAACAGATACCTGGATGCCAAATGGATGGGGGTTCCGGGTGCCATTAGGCAACCCCTTAGGGTTTTTTCACACCACTCATTGGAGGGTGCTGGTATATGTAGATATATTTTTCCCCCTAGGGTGTAAACACCTGCTTTCTTGAAACTCAGTAAATACGTCATCCCCTCAAGTTGAAAGGTGACAATTTGCTGGGCTGGACTGTGATCGCCATATCTAGCCAATGAATATTTGAGGGGTGCTGGGGTCTCTTTGAACTTCCCAGTTCGGATCTGATGCCATCACTCAACATGAATGATTTGATGTAGACATCTTCTCAAGAAATCAACAGTTGTGGTTGTATTTGGTGGGTCATTCAGGACATAAGTTTTCATTTTTTTAAAATAGTAAATCCTAACCTTCGCGATAGAAGTGTTACTGATCCCTTGGGTGCATCGTTGGCCCCGTGTTGACAAGTTCCTTTCGTTGCCTTTTAACGGTTGTTATTGTCAATTCATCGGATATCTCCGTGGTGGCGTATACTAGCATAGGAATCCCCAAACGCTAGAGGGAAACATCACTTTCGGATTTGTGCCTTTTAAATGGGCTGAACCGCCAACTGAAAACAACATTTTTAATCATTATGACGTGTTCCAGGAGTCATTCACATTTTTTTCATATCTTTGTGGCTTGTTGGAATCCTTACCTAAGATGAACGAACATTCACCACAAGATTCGATAGTGCAACTTTAGAGCTTGCCCGAAACCTCCCAGGATGGTGAAATCTATGGGTTTTTTTCCCCTGCCACCATGCACGTTGGATAAAAATGGGCATGTTACTGTTGGTCCAGACGAAAGCATGCATCGTCCTGCGACGCATGAAACCTTGAACATGAAAGAATATGCATCATTCCAACTGGCACAAGATTTCTTTTCACAACAGCCAAATCATGTATATAATTAAATAGAGGTGAACAAAAAAAAGGTATATATGTATATAAATAAAAAAACACACACATATATAGATATATACATACATTGCATAGTTAAATTCTATGTATCCCCTGCCATGTTTTCCCCAAAAAGAAAATTTGAAACCGAATCACCAATTCCGGATTCCCAACTTCTATGAAGCTCGGAAGCTCCGTATCACTGTCTCCATAGATGTTGTACTCTTCACCTGGCACCCCCCAATGAAACCCAAGGGATGGGGCATCAACACCACCCCCCAATACAGCAGGATGGAGCCCGGGAGGGCCATCCTGAAACCTGGAGGGCCCTGGGTGCTTCCCCTATTTGCTTTTTGTTGATTTCGTGGGCAAGACACAAGATCTGAACCCAAAATCACTTTCGGGGAAAAACACTTGCATTTTTTCAACAGCAAAACCCACATCACCTATCAAATATATGGCTAAGGTTTGGGACCTTTTACCAACCTTTCTCTGAGATCCAAGGTGCACCTTTTGGGAATGTTTGCCAATTCAAATGAGTGTATAGAAATGCATATTATATTTCTATGTATCTGAATCTTATTTGTAAAATCATGTATCTAAATATTTCGTTAGTACTGTTGATGGCTCAATATTTTGTTAATATGTGGGATGTATAAATCCCCTGCAGTGGAATAATCTACCTATCAACTTGTGCAAGATTCCAGCCATTAAATCATGTGTCAGTAGGTGTGGCGTTACCCCAAGATTCGTCTGTTCAACATACTTACCGATTAACTTCCATTGTGTCATCCCAGGTTGTTTCCAAATCACATCTCTTCCGCGCACAAAAAGGACTCACAAAATACTTCTGGAAAGCGAAGTCGGATTATCCTGTCGAGGATCAAATATAGTCTCACCTCTCTACATTTGGAAGGCAACAAAAACACAACTCTTCAGGACACATGTTGGAGATGTGGAGGACCGAACTACAACCCAGTTGCAGATGGTGATCAGTGATCAGCGGGCATGAAAATGAATCCACCACGAATCGCCACTCTCAAAGTTCAAATCTAAGGATGCTAATATTTCAACAAACATGAGGGATCTCCGTTTTTTTCGGGTGGGTTTTTGTCCCCTAAACCTACCAGCTTGCCCCTGAAGTTTGCACTGATCCCATCCGCAGAAATTCACTGCCAGTGTTGCTGGTGCCCTCGTCAATGACCTCCTGATGGACGAGACGAAAAATCAAATCATGGAATATCATCATTAGCAGCTTCTGCAGTTGTCTGTTCGAAATTCATTTCAACTACGGCCCAAAAACATGTACAAAAATCAAAGCTAGAAACCAAAAACAACTCAGGAATTTTATCAAACATCTAAATCTGGAGATACCTGTAACACAGCACGAGATTAGTAGAGGTCAGGAACAGTTCCAATGCCTCCTGATGAAGGGGCTTTTTGATTTATCTGGGCTTCGCATATCGCTCGCAAAGACAACCACCAACTACTCAAGTGGTCAAATCCAAGGACAAAATATAGACAAAAAACAAGTTGCCAACCCTTTTCGCGGCATCATCCTAAGAATTTGCTGCAACATGCGAGAACCATGTAAGATGAACATGTCTTGAGTTTTGCACTTTGGAGGATCCCAGGTAATACACAGCACTATGGAGTATCCCAGGTGATGCTTTCAACCAATTTGCAAAGGACTAGTCAAATTAACATAAACAATATTTTGCCTGCTCCCATCATGCCTCTCATCACGCTACTATTGGATCAAAGGCAACAAGATGAATGTGTCTGAGATCAAGACAACCTGATCTATCTTATCCAATCCGACTACTAGATTGTCATAAGCTTTTTGAGAGGAGCCCTGATAGACCAACCCTGACATCTGAGAAGTTTATTGTAAACCGGGTCCACAAACTCCACAAAGAAAGGCAACCAAAATCCAGGGTAATTTTTCAAGTGGAGTGGTCCTTAGCCTTACTAATTCACTATAGCTTCCTGGAGGCTTTAGTTGGATCGTTGGCTTAACACAGCGATGCCCAGCATACCCCTGGCAATCGAAATCCTTACCTGGATAGAGGGGAACAAAAATTCAGGGTAGATTCCAGAGTTGGTTTTTAAGGAATATGTGACTATGTATCTGGGCAATGTTGCTCATAATTCTTTTACATTACGTTCTATCCTGATTTCATACCTGGTTTTTTCACACATCTTCACCCCCCGGCACAAGAACCCCCAACCCCTCCTGGCCCAGTTTGAAGAGGTCCTATTGAAGGTTAGGAAAGCTCGGTTTCTCAGAGGCGCTCCATAAGAGCCACAAAAAAGGTTGGAGGCAATGCCTTAAATGCCATTCATGTGGTTCTTTTTTGAAAGACTCGCCCAAACTTTCACTGGAGGATGAACAAAAATAAGGAGTGACCAGTTGTGAACCATCAGGATGTCTGATTTTTTCTTGCGGGGGCCAGAAGTCTACTGCGTATACAAGGAGCACTCTACCAAAAAGGAGCATTGTACTTTCCTGCTGATGTACTGGTTAAGCGCAGGTTCCAAAATGTATGATGGTAAAAAAAAAAACGTGTGTGTCTAGACTTTGTAGATACAGTATCTGTTTTGGAAAATCAGCTGGGAGAGAATTGGATGATCCTGAAATTGAATGGGTAATGGATGTGGCGTGAAATTTCGACACTATCGACTATCAATATATAAGTCTACTACATACAACAACTCATAGGATCAATGTATGGCGTATATACCTACATTTGGTTGATTTTTGTGGTACTGTATCTACATGTAAGAAAATTATAAAATACACGGATCCTGTGACTAATGTAATATGAAAACAGGACCTTCCCGTGGGTGAAACAAAACATTTCTATCTACTGATCGCCGGTTGAATCCCACCAACCTGCTTCAGGTTAGGTAGTGAAATAAGCTGATACGACCCTAATTTCACGCTGGCTGGTACGTGGGTACGCACTGAACACATGCTAGATATCATCCCAATTCTAGATACACATGGCATAAACACAGTTAAGGTTGATACAAACTATTTTTCAATCCCTTTTGGCAGGATGGGCTCGCTTTGTCTACTTCTTACAATTTCACTGCAACTTTTACTTCCAGTTTATAGTTCATCAATTTGGGCAAACCAGCTTGAGTTCCACTTTTTATCCTCTGGATTCTTGGAAAACCACTGGCTTTTGGAGGATCTATCTGGGCAAATTATTGGTAATTCCTATAAACTCCTAAAACGTGAATTAAGGGGATTTTTGTTGGGGGATTTCCTTACTTAAAGCCTGCCATTTGTCCACGTGACCACGCTACAACTTGCCCAGATCCAAACACATCCTGAGAGTTTTGTTTTGAACGGCTGGAACACAACAATGGAGGGGGATGGAAGATGATTTTCCTTTTCAAATGGGGTACCCTCTGGTAAACTAACATAGCAATGGAATATCCCCATTTTCAAATATTACATCTTCAAAGGGTCCGTTTTCCATTGCTATGCTAGTGTACCGGAGTGTAATTTTTAGGAACCCCAGCCGTTTTGTGGTCTCCGGTGTTATATACATTTCGGTGAGTCACCATCAACCATCTCCACCTGGGAACCCCCCCATCCTCGAAGCGGAAGCCAAAGGCTGCAGGTTCCACTGCTTCGATGTCTGCTTTGGAACCTGCAAGCCTTCCATGTTGCAACGGAACGGTGGGGTTTTCATGGCTGGTCAACCTACACACCCCCCTAACGTTACCCCCCTCAGAAATAAGGGTTTAAATAAGGCTAAAAATTAAGGGAAAGCAATGGTTGAGGAAGGTGATGGGAATTCCAGGAATTTTGATCCCCAAGAAACCTCATCAAAGGTGAAGTGATTCGACCATTTTTTTGGGGAGAAAACTCTTTATCTTTAATGTATTCTTTATGCACCAAAATAAAATGGCCTCGGACCATATATTTGGAAGGGAAACTTGAAGCTTGACATCTGGGATTTATGTTTTATATACATATATAGCATATAAACATATATTATATCACCCCTGGAACTTCTTGGAAAGACTCTGAAGTTACAAACCCGAAAACCTGAAATCTTCCAAGTACGGATTGTGGCTTTTCACCTGCAACAGCCCTACCAAATGATTGGTTGGTGTGGCTTCGCATTGTTTTTGGTGTGCCATCATAGGGGATCCTAGAACCCGACTGAGCGAGGCTCTATTTTTGAAGGTCAACCCTTCAAAGCAAGGCCTTTTCCAATCAAAATAAGGGTCATCAAAGGCTTCTAGGATAATGTACTGGTATGGTAATTGAATCGCCCCCGAGTCAAATGTTCAATACTATTTAATCGGAGTCAAGAGATGTCATTCATGGTCCCTTTCTCAACTGTGTCGACTAGGACCACTTATGCGACACCGGGGAACAAAAGGAAAAACTCGAGCAATTGCCACGCACAAAAAATATCCCTCCTACCTCCTGAAATCTAACAGCTCACTGGAAATCCCGCCGGAATTATATATGTATATATACAAGAATTTCCAGCCTGCTATCCTTGATGGCAAATGATGGCAAAAAGGGTAGGCCGCGGTAGGCTCCTTTTTTTTCATTTTCTAACGCTTTTCACGGCACGTCCTTTTCACGGCACGGTGGCTGCTTGGATGCTAACGGGTGAATTGGAGTGAGACCAAACTCATGCAATGGTTCGTTCATTCGCTGGGGAAGTGACCAGGCGGGCAAGTCGGAGACTCACCTGCTAAGCAAACAAAAAAAGTAGATAATTTACAAACTTGTTGTTCTTATGCTTTCCTGCGCTTCTTGAAATATGTACGATATAGATATAGATATAGATATAGATATTGATATAGATATAGATATAATCATATATAAATACATACACAAATACAACATCAAGGTTTCAATATAGGCTTGCCATTTTGCACCTACCAAAAAACTTGGACAAGTTCTAACCTTTTTGGTTTTGCCCTCAAGGTGCAGGAGGATACGATTTTTCATCTCAAAGAGAGCAGCTTTGCTTGCAGCGTCCCGAGATTGCTCCTCAAACTCATGGCAAAAACTGCCACAAAAAAGGCCCAAGAAAACACCTATTGAATTGGATGCCCTGAAGTTCATGCTTCAAAATCTATTTTGGAGGTACCATGCCTTTTGGCCAAAACATGTCTTTTGAGTTACCTGATGTTGGCTTGTTTGACCCTGTTGGGAACATGATGTATTATTAAGTCAAATGCGAAATTCGCTCCCTCAAGTTTGGATGAACATGATGAACATTGAATATTCATTGAAGCAACCCCTTGGCAATGATATTTTCAGGATGCCCGTGTTACAACTGCTGCATCAAAAGGTGCACAAAACGTGAAATAACGGGCTTATCATCAACCAACAGGAGAAAAAATCTTAGGCTTTTCGATCCTCCGCCCAGTAAGAAACTGCAAATGGAGGTTAATCATGGCAAATCGGTACCAAAAATGTAATCACCTGACCGGAATCCTGGTGACCAGGTGAATCATCAATCTGTGAATTTCCTACCCTCTGCAAAAAACTAACATGGCAATGGAAAAAACCGTCCATTTCTTAAATTGGAGATACATCTCATGGTGGAATTCGGGTCAATTTCGCGGTTGCAACTGTTAGGTTTACCGGAGTGTACTTTCTTTTGAACCAAGGCTCAACGTATTCCATTGAAGTGCAGCACCATTTGACAACCAACAACTGGTGTAGGCAGTGATCCATCGGTGCCATGTATCTACCAAGGCATTACGTTGAGGGCAAAGGATATGCACATCTTGTGTGGCAACCTGCAGGTTTTGACCAACGTCTGCTGCTGGTGGGGTTTCCAAAATGGAGGATGAACGACAACAAAATGATGGTCAATCAGAGGAATCATCCAAATCCTTTCCAAATGTTCCAATCTTTAATGGAATGTTGATTGTAAGTAATTGTTGATGAATATCGGCTTAACATTATTCTGCTGGAACAACGAAGAAATCTGTGATTGCTGCGCCCCCCACAACCAATACTGAACCCTTGATAGTGGCACGATGCTCGGGATAAGCATAATGTATACATGATAAACATGGATTCATTCATTCATAAACCATGAACTAATATGAACTAGCGCAGGATTATCTCCATCAACAAATGTGAGATCTCACAGTTTCACATAGAACCTAAACATGCATATTGTTATTTTGATTCCAACTACTGTAATTATTGTATCTCTTGAAGAGAAATGCTAACATTGAAACCATGAATCATTGCATGACCATGGTGACCTCCACGGCAACAATCTGCCAACCCCCATGGGAATATTCATAAATCACACCTGCACCATAGCATCTCTGCAGGCACAAAGTTCGAGCCATGGACATCCAGTTGGTCGTGGTGATAATGCTTCACAAGCCTTGCACAAAATGAAGACGTTGTTCGTGAAACTCTGCCTCGGTCAGAAAAAAGGGGAACTATGTTTCGGGGCTCGCAGCCGGAGCCTATAGAAATCATGGATTTATGTTGTAGAAAATCCAAGATATAAGTATACATATAATATACTGTATATCTATATATATATATATCTAATTACATCACATAATGCGTGTGCATTTGTAATTTGTATGTATGTGTATGTATATGTATGGGGTGTGAACCAGTTGCTACAATACCAAAAATTTGAACAATGCAAAGTGGCGTTGGTGAACATTAGAACCCCACCCATTACAATGAAGTCAACAAAAAATCGTTTGAATACATGGCGCAAATCTGCCCTTTCTGTCGGTACCCTAGTACTAAACAATACTATATGCATTCTATGTATGAGGTTAAAGATCGTTAAAGAAATATCTTGAGAACAACAGCTATATCCTCTTTCAGAGTAGCCAGGTTTTTGAATAGCCCATCAGTCCAGCGGATTCTATATGAATGCCACCTTTGAAACCAACATAAAAAACTCCAAAAACCAAAGCTGGTGATACCTGTACTTTGTGAGTCAATGATAGTGTCTCTGGGGCCTGTAAATTAATGTAGATCAATCAAGCAAAACTGGACGTTCCCCTAGTGTACCCAGCAGCTATAGAAGAAAATATTCAGATTGGGATCGCAATATGTCATCTTCTTTGGTTGTCCTTGAGATCCTTTGGGACCATCATACCAAGCTTCCGAAAAGACTTGATGCTTTAGGAGGCACCCTTTGAATTGGAACATTCTTTGTTGATATATAATCCTAATCTGGTAAACCAGTTGGTGGTTTCAACCCCTTCAAAAATATTAGTCAAAATGGGAATCTTTCCCAAATAGGGGTGAACATAAAACATATTTGAAACCACCCAGTAAATGTTGACAACTACTGGGTTCACATCAAGTGGATCCCCAGCGAATGATGTTGCGACCCCTCGCTCCTCATTTAGTAGGGAAAATGGTTCTCCATTTCTCATTTGCTCATCACGATCAGCACAGCCCAGTTTGTTAATCATACAAGCGAATTTGTTCCCTTCTTATTATCCCCTTTGTTTTTCCCTTTCTTTTGGGTGTGACTAGATTATACTAGATCCAAGTAACAGGTAAATGTGTGTTAACCATCCTAAGAATGGAAGGTTGCTATCATTTGGATCTACCCCCCTGCCCCAGGATTCCAGTCATCACCAGAATTTTTTAAAATTTTGAATAGAGACCCCCCGACCTAAACCCTTCATTTGAGCCACGAAAAAAAACCCTCTTACGTTCCATTATACCGGTTGTTTAATGGGGATTCTTATTGTGGTCTATATATGGTTTATTAAAATCCCCACATAACTGGGTACACCCTGGAAAATCAACATGGAACCTGACAATCACCTGTTTGAAAAGGGATGTACAGTAATCTTGCAAGCCTTCATTTTTGGGTTCCATGTTAATTTTCGGGGGAGGGGGGGTAGTATAAATCGCCTGTATATCCTAAACAACCAGGGTGAGTGACCCCCAATCCAAGTTATCATCACATTTAACCTTTGACTCCTTGAACAGAAATCTGCTGAGATGCTGCATCTCACTGGCAAAAGGACTGGCACCAAAGTCGCAAAAGTTTTGCCTTGGGAAAACACGGTGAACTTCCGGATTTTTTTTTTGAAGTTAATCCTTAGTGCTCCAAATACCCTGTCAAGAGGTGTTTGGGTACCCAAAACCCACTCCAAAACCACTTGCAGAAGGGATTGGAGCATAAGCCAATACCAACTGAAGGTGGTAGTTATATACTGTAATAGTACAAAACGGATACAAACCAGAATGTAATACAATACGAAATGTATAAATACAATATACATTTAAATGGCCATTTCACATTAAGTCTCAAATTGGACTTAAGGCCATTTTGGAACGATTACCAATCTATCTTGCGAGTGCCAAATCGCTCCCAGTTGCTGTTTTAAACCACTGGTCCTATGGTAGTTACAAGGCTAAGATTGGCGATTGAATACTCTAGGCCTAATATCTACAAAACACTGTATTCCATGGACCTTCATGGCGTTATCCAAGGATATAAAACTATATATCTTAACCACCAACTACACCATTGACTGAACCTTTGTGTCCTTCATGTTATATCTTAATTTATATCTATATACTGGTTTGTTCCTAAGGCTCCACGGCTTATCACTATTTCTAATTGGTACTGGGTAGATATCTTTCCACTGGAAATGAGTCATTCTAATAATCAAACCGATGGATCTTAGGGTTTGAAACACCCTGACGTTTTTTTTTTCCACTTGCCACGTGGGTTGGTCCAGTCACTGTAAGAGCTGGAGGCTCTGGTTCTCAATCACCTCTCTCTGTGCTTCCACATAGAGCATCTGCATTTGTGAATTGGTGGAGCTGTTGCAAATGGAATTCACCTGGCCCAGCTCAATCGTTTCAACGCCAACACAGGCGCCTGGTAATTTGATCACGAAAAAAAAGCAAAACAACTTTCAAACATGTTTGAGAACTGCCCTCAACATGCAACAGTTCCATAAGGAAGGTTATTTCTTCAATAATTGGCTTGTGTTAAACACCCATTGCAATTTCCATGTTCTGTTCAGTATATCAGTATATCTATATATGCACACCGGGGATGGCTCAGGGTTGGAGCCGTAAACTAATCAATTCAAACAAAGCCACACTGCTTATCCATCTCAAAGATGTTTGAGACCACAACACAGTCGCGAAACAATACGTCTCATGCTAGTTCCTTCTTTGTAGATACCTAGCACTGTCCCTTCAAAAATCCAAAAATCATGGAACGTGCAAAACCACCACTGGATGGAGAGATTTACCCTCCTGCAGCAGCTAACAGTTCGCCCCTTAAAATTGGTGCTTGGGAGACTCCTTTCCTTTTGGAGGGCCCACTTTCAGGGTAAGATGTCTAAAACTCAGCTTCCAAGTGTACAAGGAGAAGGGAGGCCAACCATCAACAACCCCAACCCCGACCCCCACAGGTTTCAGCCTGCTTCACCGCAGACTCATATTGTTGAACTTGAGTCGAAGAGAAACCACCCGAAACACTGCAATTGGTGGCCCAACCAGTTGTTTTCCTAGCAAAATCGGTGTAGATGTCATCCATCTCGAAACAAAAACATCTCATTGAAGTATTCTGAATATCTTTCGAGAATTGTTTCACTAAATCATCTTAATTTCTGGAAGGATGACAAAATAGTAAGGTGGTTTAAACAAATCCGGCTATCCACCTGGGAAAGTTTGATGAAATAAAAGGCCAGCAAAAAAGGTAGAAAAGTAACATTTTCCGAATTTCTTTTATCAATGCGCAGCTTAATGTTTTATCCTGAGATGACCAAAAAAACAAAGGTGTGAAACCTGCATCTTTGACCAAGCTTGGAATATCAGGAGGCTATACAACATGTGTATATGCATATATGTGTGTGTTTAATATATTTGCAAATATACTGTACATATATTTGCAGATCTATCTGTAGATATATGCCACAATAGATTTATATGTGTATACATGTAAAAAACAGATATATGTTAATATAAGCATATGTATATGCATTAAAATGTATATGTAAACTATATCTATATGCACGGTACCCCCCAAACAAAATCCCAAACAAATAGACATTTATAAAAAGGCCACCCTTTTAACCTGCAAAGTTGTGGCGGACCCTTTTCCCCTAAAAATTTCCGCCGTCCTGAGGCGGTGGTTGAAATCGGCAAAGATCAGATCGCCAGCGGCATCCACGGCGCAGCTTAAAGGACGATTTAAATAGGATTCTTGCCTCACATGGATAATTCCAAGAAAGATACAACTATGAAAGGAATCCCTGAAAATGGCCTGTTGGTAGAGGTTGCTTGGGGTGTGTTCCAAAGGTGTGTTGAAACAATCTTAGAATAATGGACCCGAACTGAGTCGATGTATTTTCCTATTGGAAAAATGGGGATGTTCCTCCAGCCAATCGCTATGTTAGGAAAAACCAAAGCTATGTATACCCGAACATCTCACAATAATCATGGTTCAGTGGACTCTTGCCTCACATACAAGTTGCCAAATGGCAAATCATACATACAGTTTGGGGGAGTTGCAAAATCATACATCAGCATCATCAACGATTGATTCAACAGATGCTCTTTCTCCCAGAATCATGGTTCAGTGGAAAATTACCTTAAAAGGAAACTATTTGGAGGGATCCATTTGTAAATTCCATGATTATGGGGGGGAAGGGTACTTCACAGATTGCAAAATCATACATGTCACACAGTTTGGCATGAAGTTGTTCCATGAGATATGTCATATATGGAATATCATCAAAATTGGTTGGATACTCACAGAAGTGACTATCAGTTATAACTTATTGTAGTTCCAAAAGATAGAAATATTATCTGGGCCAATTAGTATCATTCCTAAACCTGAATGTTTCGGGCATTTCGAGAGGATTTCGTTACAAAACCCACATTTTTGGGGGTGACCTCGGCGGGTTGGTCGTGCAACCATTGGAGGCTTCACCCGAGTTGAGGATGGCACCCCCCACAAAGATGACCCCCCCAAGCTTGATATCGGCTCCAACCCTTTTTTTTGGGAGGGAAATTTTATAGAAAAACTTGGACAACAAATACATGTGTAGCTATTTTACACACATGCCAGGATATGGAAAGATCTCGGGGTTTAACAAGAAGATTCCCCTTTTCAAAAACATATTGACCACAAGGTTGCCGTTATAAACATTTCGACTTTGCCCCAAGTTGCACATAGGTTTCATTGTTGTAGGAGTCCGCCTTGCTATATCCCGCAGCACTTTTCACTTTTGGTTGCACCTGGCAATCTTGGTCCAGCAACTCCTTGACAACTCAAAATATTCAAGGCTCAACTTTCCAAGTGGTTTGCTTTGAATGAACCCTAAGGTCACAAGTAAGCTAAGTGCACGGGTAGCTGCTGCTTGTAACCCCATATGCCCCTCCACATGGCCCATGAACAGTTATAAATTATATAAGTTAAGTGGTGACCGAGACTACACTGGGGATGAAACAACCCGGTTTTGCAAGGAAAATGCATATGTATCTATTTATATATATTCCGAGACTCCCTATTCTCAACCAGTATGATGGAATTCTTGTGTAGTTTTCATCACAGACTACTGATTTCACCAACGTTTTTTACAGAAAACTTCCCCATGAATTTCCGTGGTTTTCCCCCGCCTTCTCTTTGATCATCAGATTGTATTGCTCGGTGCTACCGGAGAGAAGTTTCACCGTGGCCTTCTTGAGGAGGTAACATCCAGGAAACGCGATGCCAGTGCACCTCGGGGTTTGAACCGCCGTGGAAAAACTATGGCGCTTTCCACGGTTTCCATGGTTTCGGTGTCCTGTCCAGAACCCCTATAGGCTCCATGGGACTGGAAGATTTACCAACAATTTTGCCACATTTTTTATTGTAAACTAAATGTGGGTAAATATCCAATACACGGAGCATATTTGGGTCATGAAATCCCTTTTTTTCGATTCAGGATTCAGGATTCACATCATGGGGGAATAGTCCCGAAGAAGGATTCCCAAAAGAATCCAGAACAACCACAGTTCTTGTTTCTAGCTGGTGGTCGCAACTCGTTTGAAAACACATTGTTTAAATTGGGATCATCTTGTTGAAAGGACCATTGTCAAAACATGTGCAACAAACATTTTTCCAAAAGAACCGGTTCTTCATTTTTATTCGAACGTCTCATACACTTGGTTTTTTTGGGCTTTCTTAAAGAAGAACAAAGGGTGACTGGAGACCTTGGGCCATCATTGAGAAAGCTTTCGAAGGAGGGAAATGTGTGGGGGGAAGGCATTAATTTCATCCATGTTCATGAAACTGCAAATGGGTTACATGTGGCTAAAATATATGGACCGTGTTAGGATCTAGGTCTGGTATAACTTTTATAAACATAATTAGACACCCCGTATATCCAGAACATAATCCCCCATAAAATCCCAGTCATGATATGCAAGTGTCTCAGCTAACATAAGCCAACTGTTTTGATGGAACTCAGATGTCACGTCCCGAATCTCAGTGGTGACAACATTTACCATTTGAATGTATACCCTCCCTGAAACTAACAACACACGCCCCTGAAAATGGATGGTAGGAATAATATATCAGGAATACTCGAGTTTTTTTTGGGGTGGTTTTTGGACCTAGTTTCAGGGGCTCTGTTTGGAAAAATGCGGCTTCCCCGGGGAGATTTTTCTGCTGCCAAAGTCGCAAAGTGTTGTCTAAACAAAGCTCCTGGCATTCGGTCAGCAACAAGCCATACTCCAGGTGTGGTCCACTGATCATATCCTGTGCAAAGGTCGAATTGCAGAATTTCTCCCACTTCCAAACGACCCTAAGTCCGATGAGCAAGTCTCCACCACACAAAAGGGCAACTTTGGAATAAAAAGCAAACCATTAAAAAATAATCAGAATCAAATCAACAAATATAGATATGAATAAATAATAAATACATCCATGGCCGATATAGATACACACAATATAATTTCCCGTTTTACAAAGTCGTTGGGTCCCGATGTTTGTCCACCCGAACGCCTTGGAAATGATTGGGCCATGACTTACATAGAGTCCATCTTGATCTCCCGTCAAACGACTGGCTGGAATTCCAGGCCCGACAAAGGCTTGCAAGGCCTCCGGGTTTTTTACGCTTTCTCACGGAAACTTTCTCAGCTGCTGGCGGGTTTTTGGTTGCCCATATGTTTTGCTCAATATCTGCGAAACTTTTTCGTCAAGTCGACACTTGAAAATAAAAAACACATTTGAAAAATAGTTGAAAACACCACCTATTGGATTTTAGCTGGACCGAGTTGATGTGGTACAAGTACCCATAACTGGAAAGGAGTTGTTTCCAAACAAACCTTGCTGCCAATCATGATGAGGACAACTACAGCAATTTGCCTTTCTTTGATTCTGAAGCTTTTCAATTGACACTCCAATTGAAGCTTAGATGAGTGAGATCACAAACTTCAGTCAGTGCCTTTCTGCACAAGCCCAGGCAATTCTGTGGGAGTCAGGTGGTCAAATCATGGTGATGACCCATATCATCAGCTCATAAAAAGTAGGTACCCATAGCCAGCCACTTCAAGTATATAGTCTAGTTGGTGGTTTTTCACCAACCCGTTCGAAAAATATGCTCTTCAAAATTCCATCATTTTCCCACAAAACCGGGGTGGAAAATTTCTAAAAAATCTGAACAAAACCACCTGGTAATTGGATGAAAGATCTTTGATTTCCAAACGTCCTGAGGCCGGGATCCGGGATCCAGGCCTGATACTTGTCCGATGACATGCTGAGATTTACAAATCCATTCACGAAGGGTGCCCCTGTACGAGTGATGGTGTAGACATAGAATGGTTGGCTTTCACCTCAGGATCCCATGTGTTGTCCCATGGTGGGGAAGTATTGTGGTAAAATGGTAGAAGTTACTTACCGCACCCCAAAAAAACGAAGGAACAGCTGCAATCTTTGGAAAGCAGTCCTTGGATTTTGGAGTTACTCAAATGGTTTTTTAAGGTCACAGGAGGGTCAAGCAACCCTTCTGTCCTCAAAGATATTGAACAAACAAAAATAGTACAGCGTAAATGCGTCACTGGGTCCGTAATGCAACATTTAAGTCAACATTTGAATACATTTGATGTCATTAGACGGTTCTGAGTTCTGACTGCGATCTTTTTGGCTTCATGAAACGCACCGAACCGGTGACCAACACAACAAAAAGGTTGCCTTAGCTAATCAAACCAGGAGATCATACAGGATTTCTCAGGTGCGAAACTCATGTGGCGGCTGCCAAATAATACAGCCAACATCAATGAGTTGTCGAATTCTTTGAACTGGGACTCTCATAGGACCATCATCTACCAATTTTAGCAATACTTTTTCATTTATACACATGTGTCTCCCTCTCTCCCTCTCAAGAGTATTTGTTTTCTGGATTTGTGCTATCTGCACCCCTCACCAAGTCCAACCAAGTCTAACCTTTCGGAAAGGTTTGTTTGCACTATGGATATTGTCGATGAAAACAACTGCAAGGGGCAAAGATCGTTTTCATGGGACAGCCTATAAGTACTAGTTGATGGATTGAGTTTGTCCCACAAATTGCAGGGTTTATACATCCCATGTACCTGATAGCCAAATCTCTAAAACATGACTCGGATTGTAGGGGTTGAGCCACCAACAAAAAAACATAAAACTTTGAAACCACACGAAAAATGAAAAATTTTATCTCCTCTAGTAAACTAGTATCTGTAGATATCTAAGTCTCAAACCAAATTTCAACAATGCCCGTTTTTGAGTGTCGCCTGTTTTCGAACCTTGTCAACTTGCGGGTTTGCGGTTTGGCCTCCCCCCAAAAAATCCGGGTTCAACCAACTCCCCCTACCTAATATGTGTACAACCTCTGTTAATCAGCTGAGCTTTTATGAGGGGTGAACCACACTTCAAATGGGCTGGAGGGTTGGTTGAGCTACTTCGATGATACGTTTAATCAAACTCCCAAAAACCTTTTGAGGCACCCTTGCATGGGGAAAATCCGTCACCGTTTGAATGAACCCTAAGGTTCAGCTAAAAGGCTAGCTGCATTCCAGATACTAAACATTGATTGACTGAAATTACTAATTAATCTCTAGTTTTCATTCCAGGACACCGGACAAGAGAGACATGTCCCATCTTTGTCATTTGGATGCGCAAACATATTAAATCCACCATCATGTCCCGTTTTTTTTTGTTGTGGGGGGGGGGGCTTTTTGCACTCCAAGTAACCAAAGAAAACACAGGGTTGGCCTGGACTCATCAAGTCCGAGTCCGATTCATTACCCTTTCGGACCCTTAGGAGGTGTCAGGCGTGAGGCTTGATGTGTGAAAGCTGAGGGTTTGTTCACGGGGTGTTCCACCCGTGTGGTTTCGGGGGTCAACAGGGATGTTTTTGATGTTTTTTTCTCGTTTGTTTTCTAGTAGTGAAGTTCCTGACTTTTTTTTGGAGCCAAGAATAGAAAACCCTAAGGCAACGAAAATCGATGGCCGTCTTGGGGCAAAGAATTTCAAGACTATATCCTGTCATGGCGGTCGCTAGGGTGTCTTGGGATCGGGGAAATTCCCACATCCAATCCTATCCGAATCCCCCCCCCCACACAAAAATGTTGTGAGACCCATATGAAACCTCCAACTTGCAAAAAACCATCAAAACACATTTCCCTCCCATCCATTGTCAACACCTGGTGTTCTGTGTGGAAAATACCGCTGTTCACACCGTCTGGCTGGGACCAAGGATCATATAGCCCCCACAAGATTCATCATGCAAACACCGACTCTTGCAGCTTTCCAGCTTGGCCTCGGAGTTTCCGGAAACAGCAGCTGCTTCCTCGCTGTTTTTGTTAGCCTCCTAAAAACCTAAGGAGTCGCACCTGGCGCCTTTCGAAAAAGGAAAGCTCATCTTCCAACCCCAGTGTTTTCAGGTGCGAACTCAAGTAGCTTCAGGGAGGGTTAAGGCAACACAAGTGAGTGGCTGCATAAAGTGTTAGTTCAAACCATGCAAATTAATATATAGTTGATGCACGTTGTTGTTGTTGTTGTTGTTGTTGTTGTTGTTGTTGTTGTTGTTGTTGTTGTTGTTGTTGTTGGTTGTTGTGTGAAATATCCACTTTTCTCCCACACATATAGTGTC